>CABHPP010140271.1:43637-64052 GCA_902168425.1 Peromyscus attwateri
GGCTGTGGGTGGGTGCAGTGTAGGGGCTGTGGGTGGGTGCAGTGTAGCGGCTGTGGGTGGGTGCTGCATGAGGCTCCCTTCTCCATATTCTGCATCTTCAACACAAATCTGGGCACTCCACGCCAAGCTGGGATTGTTTGCCGAGTGCTTTTCTGAACAGGGAGCAGAGAACTGTTTCTAAACTAGAGCCCAGATCCTTTCTAAGCCCACCCCACGCAAACATGCCTCCCCTCCCGGTAAGCCTGTGAGTGGAGGATGCAATGTTTCTCCATAGCAGAAAACTGGACAAGGCTGTCCCTTGAAGACAGTCATCCAGACACACACTTCTTACGCAGAGTAATCGGAATCTTGAAGCCAGGGATTGTCTAGGGCCCAGCCAACCAAGGTTCCGAGAGCAACCCCATCATTGCTGGAGCAAATTCCATTGTTCAATGGATGGAAAGACAGCTCTAGTTAGAAGGAGAGGAGGAAAGGGGGTGAAGGGAGATACTGGGGAGTGTGAGGGAAGAAGAAAGCATAGATGTGCCAAGGACGGGGGAGAGAAAGGGGGATGACAGTGTGTGGGTGCCAGCCTAGGAGATTTGGGGAGAGCTCCTTGTTGGTCCCACAGCAGACTGAAGGGTGGGAGCCAGGAGAGGGTGGGGAGGAGGGGAATGTAAAAAGTATGTTTCACTTAAAAAAACTGCTAAATTTGGACAAGTGTCCTGCATGGTGAGCACAGTCTCCACCCTTGGGCTGCATCCCCAGCTCACCATCGACATTCTTGATACTTGAATAGTACCTCAACTTCTCCACAGCCTAGCTTGTTGAGAGAGTCCAGACACAGCCCCCAGAAAGGTGATGGTTGGAAAAATACAGAAAAGAGTGCTAAAATAACCCACAAGTGTCTGGGGAGACGACTCGGTGAGTGAAGCAAGTACAAAGACCTGAGTTCAAATCCCCAGAACCTGTGTGAAGCTGGGCATGGTGGTGCACATTTATAATTCCTGTTCCCACCAGGAGCTGAGAGGTGGATATTGGAGAGGACCTTGAAGCTCGTAGTTCAGCTAGCCCTGTGTACGTGGTGGCAAGCAACAAAGAGAGCCTAATTCAAACATGGAAGACAAAGACAGACAGCTGAGGTTATCTTCTGACATGCCCTGTACACACACACACACACACACACACACACACCATAGACATTCAGACAAGGAAGAATAGATTTAAGAAATAACCCACAGGGCTGTGCATCCAGTTTAGATCATACAATCCACATTATTATTATTATCATTATCATCATCATCAACATTAATACATTAAATTTTTGTGGTACTGAGAGTAGAAACAGCCTCTTGTATGTTGAGCACACACTGCTCTGATGATCTACATGCCAGCTCTTACCTACCATTGTATATGCTCTGTACGAAGCACCCAGTATAACTAGGGTAAATGAGGTGCAGGGTTAGGCAGCCCTTGAGGACATGTTGAGTGTGTTCAACAGGCATGCATGAGTGTGTGTGTGTGTGTGTGTGTGTGTGTGTGTGTGTGTGTGTGAAGAACTGGGAGTCCTGACATTCTTTCTAGAAAGAAAGATAAAATTCATATTTAAAGATTTCTTTTTATTATTTTAAATTATGTGTGTGTGTGTAATGCAAGTACAGATGCTGGTAGAAGCTGGAGGCATCAATGGAGGCCAGAGGTGCTGATTTCCCTGGAACTGGAGTAATAGGAAGTTGTGAGCTACTGATGTGGGTGCTGGGAAGTGAACTCAGGTCCTCTGCAAGGCTTGAGTACCCCTAACTGCTGAGCCATCTTTCCAGTCTAGTGGCAATTTGTTCTGAAGTGTCATTTGGGAGGTCTAAAGAGCTGGAGGATCCTTGGCAAGTCAGCATGAGACGGTGCTTAGACCATCTCAGGCCAAAACATTCCCATCAGGCCATCCTTGGGGTGGGGGTGAGGGATTGGCTCCACTAGCAAAATATGAGCTGGAATTATCAAGATGGCTCTGTCCCCATGCTCTGCACAGCCACCCTCTGTCACTCAGCACCCAATCTGTGCTTGGCCGCAGCAGTCTCAGCAGCAAACCCCTTGCTCTGCTGTTGGAAGACTTGAGACTTTATTTTCCAAAATATGCTCCCCAGAATACTTTGTTCCTGGTGCTTACATCACTCCTGGAAATGGAGGGAAAAAAATTCCCAGAAGAAATAACACAGGATTCAACCAGTCGCCCTTCCTCCCATTTATGAGGAGAATTTTCCTACTTTGGGTGCTTTGGTTTTGGCTGCAGGACTTCTCAGAACCTTTAATATGTAAATTTCTAAGACTTGGAGAGGAGGGATGTAGGAAGCCGCCATAGACTTGCTTATTCTGGTGGGTCTTCTCACTTTTTCTATTACCTCGGGTTATTTTGCTCCCATGTTGGAGTAGGAAAAGGCTAGGGTGTGAGCACGGATCTCCAGGACCCTCCTGGGAGGTCTGGATCTTCAGACAGCCATCCCACCTGCTCCCCAAGGCTCTTTGAAAACCCTTCAACTGGATTAAGGATTTGATTAACTCGCCTTTGTCCTCTGGGATTTGACCTGGGGTGAATGGCTCCATTTCTTTTTGGTGCTTCCATTTTCTCCTCATTGAACTGGGATAATGGGCCCCGATTCATTCCTGTCTTGGGGGCTCTCTGACCTCAAGCATCTCAGGGCTGTGTTATAAGCACCCATTTCCTGAATGGCAGGGCTGGCTGGAAAGCTCTGTGGGCAGTGCCCTCCACGGGCACAGGCTCTAGGTCCCCTCAGCTTCTGGCGGAGATGGAAACACCACAGAGTCCCAAGTCAGGGGATGTAGTTCCTTTTCTCCCCCCCCCCCCCCTGCCATTTTCTGGTGGCCTGACCAGTCACTGAAGCTCACGGAGCAATTTGCTTTTTATTTAAAACAATAGGGTTAACAGGCCGAAGGAAAGTAGCTTTAAAAGACGTTTTCATGGACTCTCAGTTTTCTTCATTGACCCCCCTCCAACACACACGCGCACACACACACACACACACTGGCTGAGCTCAACATGGCAGAGAGAACACAAGTCCCAGGCTTGGTTTTCCATCTAGCGGCATCAGTGTGAGTTTAAGAGGGTCTTGAAAGCATGCCTACACTGTGTAAGCCAGCCTCAGCATTCTGAATACTGACACGGACCATTTGAAACGTTGAAAGAAAAAAAAAAGGTAGGGGGAGCATTTTATGAGCTAACAAACTCATATATCATGCAGAGCAAGCTCGTGGGACTGCCCCTTTGGATTCTCAATGGACGGCTTGGAAACATTCATTTTTGATAAACTGGAATGGTGGGGGAGGGGTGCATCTAGGCTGAAGGAAGCTGGTTGCAATAGACAGACAGACCCTCAACACAGCACTGGGCAGGAAGCAGGAATGCTGTTAAGTGAGGGTCCAGCCGGTGGCTGTCTCCGTTCCAGCAGCAGGACCACCCTGAGAAGGTCTAGAGAGCCCCCATCCATCATGGACAATAGTTGGCTTTCTTTCCTCCTCCTTCATATCCATAGCACAAAAATGCGCTCTGCTAATGGAAACCTGGTGCGGGTCCTCAGATGGTCTTGGCAGTGAGCAGCAGGGGACTATGCCGGTGTGTGAGAAAGAAAACAGAGAGGGATGGGGGAAAGGGAGAGGGAAAAAGACATGGAGAGCCTGTGTCCAGGGAATCTTATTAATGAGAGCTGAAGTCTTGGCCTATGTGTGGTCCAGTGACTGCTGAAGTCACCCAGTCCTTGCTCTTCCCTGGTCCTCACTGATTCCAGGATGCTGGTGTGCCTAGCTGATTTTCAGTTGGTTCTTTGTTGGAGAGAGAAAATGACAGAATATCAGTCTCTTCAGCTGCCCTGGGCTTGTGCAAGCAAGCTGCCAACTTTGGGGATGCTAGCTTAGAGCAATCAGTGCATTTTTCCTGTTGTAAAGGAGAGCTGTCCATCCTTCGACTCTGATGGCCAGATTAGACTGTCAGGCTGACTGAAGAGACAGCCAGTAGCACTCGTGTGTATCTGGATAAAAACCAAGCATGGGGTATATGGTGAGCTCAGGCCCGAGGCTCAAGACATCTGCCAGGAACTGGCTGTTTGACCTTAGGAAGGTCACTGCACTTCTCTGGTTCTCGACTTGGCTGGCCAAAGACAAATCTGGAGGCCTCCATCTCTGACCTGGGTGGCAATTTCATCCATTGTCCTTAGCCTCATGAAGGGCCGAAGAGCAGAGCCACTTTTTCTTCTTTGTCTTCACTTTTTCTATTTTGTCTTTGTTGTTTGTCTTAGTACACCTTTAAACACTCACAACCTCCACTCTTTCCCAGACCTTTCTTTGCTCCTACCCCCTCTTTCTGGTCAGGAGTGAAGGCTGAAGAAGATGTGAGGGCAGGAGATGCCGGGAGGATGCAAGGAGAAGATGTCTTGGCTGGGGGTTGGGAGGGGAGGGGAAGGAGGGCTGTAGGCTTGATCCCTCTTAAGTCATTCCAACCCCTTCCTCCATCCTCAAAGGTAGATCTGAATAGCCCACTTCTTACACCGGGTACCGTATTTGCTGGCATAGGCGAAGCCATTGGAGCAGCAGAGGTGTGTTGTTAAACAATGAGCCTCAGGGGAAGCGTCAGGGCGGGCCCTGCTCCCTCTTCTCGTTAATGACACACTAGTCTTCCGTTCCAGTCAGCTGGGGGTCCTGGGATGGCTAGGTGGTCGTGCGTGTGGGGTGGAAGGGACATGGGACTTTCTCTGTCACCAGTTTGACTCCAGCGTGGCTTGGAGAATGAGAATCTTATATGACAGCATATACGGTAACTGAGGCCCTGCTTTCTGCCTTTTTTTTTTTTCCCTTTAAGAGAAAGTTTGGGTTCTCCAGGGAACTGCAAATCAGCCACAGTCCCTCCAGCAGCCTTCCCCTTCCCCCCACCCCTCCACCCACAGTGGCCTTAGGGGTGAGTTAGGTTGACCTGGGTCCTCATCCTGCCAGAGTCCCCCAAGGAGTTGGGTGCTGAGCAGCGCAGAGAGTGGTTGAATGAGGGAGGCAGTGGAGAGGGGAGAGGGAGGAGAGGACTCGGAATAATGCAGTGGAGAGGGGAGAGGGAGGAACCTGGCCCAGTGTCTTCCTTTGAGAAGGGCAGCAGGAGGGAAATGGAGTACAGGTCTTTGAGGTAAGAAGGGAGGAGCAGACAAGGAGGACCAGACCGGGTGTCCCCTCCTGCTCAGGCTTCCAGGGAGCCCGCACAGTGTTCCCCTGTTTTTCTCTTGCTTTGCTGTTACTTTTTAATGCACGGGGGTGGGGGTGCCCATGTTCATGTGGAAGCCAGAGGACAGCCTTAGGTATCATCCTCAGGAACGGATGTTCTCCACTGTCTAGAGACCCAAGGATCCTCCTGTCTGTGCCTCCCCAGTGTCTGGATTATGGATAGACACTCTGCCTGGCATTTTTATGTGAGATCTGAGAATTGAACTCAAGTCCTCACACTTGCAAGACAAACACCTTACTGTGACTGAAGTGCCCTGCAGCCCCATCTCCTGCTTTTGAGCCCTGGGTCTAACTTTCCTGTCTTCCACCTCTGCCTCCTGGTATGGGCAAGGTTCTTTTCCGCTTAAAGACTTCCAGTGCTGGCAACTTGTGGTGATATTTTATTTGTGTTCTAACAAAACTTATCTGGGGACCAGAGAACAGAACAGCCACTAGATTAGACATAGACGCCAGACAGTGGTGGCACTCACGCCTTATACACCTTTCTGCTCCCTGCCATCACTTCCTGGGTGTCCTTCCCAAGCAAAGACCTGAAATCTCAAGTGCTAGAATTAAAGGTGTATGCCACCACGCTTGGCTCTGTTCCCAGTATGGCCTTGAACTGACAGAGATCCAGACGGATCTCTGCCTCCCAAGTGATAGGATTAAAGGCGTGTGTGCCACCACGGTCTTGCTTCTACATCTAATCTAGTGGCTGGATCTGTCCTCTGATCCCCAAATAAGTTTATTAGGGTACACAATATATTGGGGTGTACAATATATCACTACAGCAACTCCCTGCTTCCTCTAGCTCCCTTGTTTCTACCTTCATTTATTACTTCTCTTTTTATTTAATGTTAGATTTTCCTAAAAGGCAGTGGGAGAATCAGGCAGGAGCCTAGAAGGAAGGTCTTCATTTTTGGAGGACATTTCTTGATTGTAGTCCTGGAAATATTCCCTGGCATCCCTTGGTGGTGGAGTCTGGTCTAGATGTGGACAGAGATGAGGAGAGGTAGAATAAAGTAGCTCCCAGCTCAAGCCCTCACAGGGTACTCACCAAGTACCTGCTGCAGGCAGGGATTGTCTCCAAGCATCCGGTGGAGGCAGGCAGGGATCAGGTGCTCTGAAGGTAAGGATGGCCTTTGAACTGCATCTCCAATCTCTGGGGTTCTGGCCCACAGCAGCATTACATAAGAACTTCTTAGAAAGGCAAGTTCTCAGGTCCCACCTTAGGCTTGCTAAGTTAGGAAGGATGGTGTGGAGCCCAGGGACTTGGGTCACCCCTCCTCCAGTCTCTGAGAAACCATGGCAGACATGAGTGATGTTAACATTGGGCTAAATTTACTACCAAGAGGAAAATGTTACTAGACAAAGAATCATAAAGACACTGAATAGTGGGCTGGAGAGACGACTCAGCAGTTCAGAGCAGTGGCTACTCTTTCAGAGGACCTGGGTTCGGTTCCCAGCACCCACTTCAAGCAGCTCTCAACTGTCTATAACTAGTTCCAGGAGACCTAATGCCCTCTTCTGGTCTTTGTGAGCACTCCATGCACATACCTGTAGGCACTCACACACATAAAATAAAAGTAAATCTTTATAACAAAAGATCCTGCATGAAGAACAACATTTAACTTACCAGGATTTAACAATATTAATCTTGCATGTAACCATTAACACAACTTCAAAATATATAACAATAAAAAAAATGAAGAACCATGAAGAGACACTAAAAAATCTGTATTGTGGTGGGAAACCTTAATGCAGTCTTTCAATATTTGATAGAGCAAGCATCAGAAGAACGACAGGATGTGGACTGTTTGAACAATTGCAGCTAATGAGCTTGAGCTAATGGAGGTGTACTGAATTCTGAGCCTAAGAAATGGAGACACGTCTGTTCAGGTACATTTGGCACTTAAGACACGCTGTCTACATGATCTACCTGAAAGCAAGTCTCTGCAGCTTTTAATTGGTCTCTAGCAAATGATATACTTTGACTATGAAGAAATTAAATAAGGGATCAGTAACACAAATGGCATTAAAAATCCCATCCTGGGAAATTTAAACAAGGCACTTTAAACAACGCCTGTAACTCCAACTGCTGCAATGGGGCAGAGAAAATGAGCGTTGGTGACTGAAGAGGATAATGGTGAAGGCTAAATTTTAGGAAATGCAGGTACAACCAGGGTGAGAGGAACATGCACAGCTTCTGAAGACAAGCAAAGCATTTTATGAGCATTAGAATGAACAAAAGAAAAGCAGAAGGCCTAGATGACTGTAGGTCAGAATAAATGAAATAAAGAAGAAATAGAATAGAGAAGACTAATGAAGCCCAAAGATGCTTCTGAATGATAAATGTGGGCTGGCGAGATGGCTCGGCAGGTTAAGGTGCTTGCCACCAAGCCTAATGACCTGAGTTCGATCCCTGAGACCCACGTGGGGGAAGGAGAGAACAGATCCCTGAAAACTGCCCTCTGACCTCCTCCACATGTGCACTGTGACATACATGTACACGCACATACACACAAATGAAATAAATAAATAAATAAATAAATAAATGTAAAAAAATGGTGAATATGGTTGATAGTGGGCAGCAACTGTAACTACGAGATAAAGAAACAAGGCAAAAGATAAAGAAAAGAAAAGAAAAGAAAAGAGAAGAGAAGAGAAGAGAAGAGAAGAGAGAAGAGAAGAAAAGAAAAGAAAAGAAAAGAAAAGAAAAGAAAAGAAAAGAAAAGAAAAGAGGAAAAAGATGTCACTATTCATTCTGAGTTGAACTGTGTCACCCAGGCATATGTTGAGGTCTTGACCCTAGTTCCTGTGAAGGAACCTTCTAAGAGGTGAAGAGACCAGATGTAGACCCAGGAGGTCACCACATGGGGTTGCAGGGAGGGTTTAGGGGGATGCTTTTGTAAGTCACTGAACACCAAAGACTGCCAGATCTCCTCAGGACACAGAGCAGACAGAGCCCAAGGAAGGCCGTGACAACACTGGTCATTTGATTTGAGATTTCTAGTCACCAGGACTGTGACACATTTGTGTTGCTTAAGTCATCTGCTTTTGTCCCTAGTTACAATAGCTTAAAGGACTTCAGGTGAGCATAAAGCAGGTGGGATTGAAATATGATAGAGTGATGGGCCGTGTGTGCCAAAAACTTCCACACACTCAAAGAAACACATATGTACTACCTGCCCATGTGTGTGTATGCACACACACACACACACACACACACACACACACACACACACACGAAGAGGAACAATGGCATGTAGTGTTCAGAATGCATGAAAATGTCATCAGATCCCCAAAGAACATACAACGTAACAGGAAAGTGTGTAGAACACAAGCAGGCATTTCATAGGACGTGAAGACTGATTGGCAAAAGACCAATAAAAACGATGCCTGGGTTACGGTATAGGTCAGCGGGAGAGGGCTTGCCTAGCATGCATAAGGGAGGCACGGCTTCCATTCCCATCCTCTTCCTCAAAGTCTCACTCATCTTGACTATCTAAGACTTGATAGGCTCTTGACTGGAGGTGGAAATGGAAGAGGAATGATTTTCACGATGGAGGTACATGACTTGGGAGAAAGGAAGGAGGCCCTGGCCCGGTTCTCTTGGCCTGGAGTGTGATTGATCACTTACGATGGCCTCTGGGGGTTGAGGTGATCAAGGCATAGGAATTGTAAGCAGAGAGAGAAAGGCACGGACTCAGTTCATCGTCTCTCAAGCACTGTTCTCACACCTCCCTTGCTGGGCAAGACAGGGGCAACCAGAGGCTAGCAGACATGGCTCTCATTTCCTCTCCATCTCGCCTCTGAAAGGAAGAGGGTAAGTGGTGTTACAGACTCAAGTCTTCCTGAGAGGGGAACCCCAGGCAGTTGGCTGTCCTGACTCCTCTGCCCACTGGACCCATCACACATGGTATCTTGTCTTAGGTAAAAGCTACTGGAGAGAAAAGCCCTTGAAGTCAAGGATGCCCCAAAGTTGGGGAAAGAACATGGACTGTGGAGACAGCAAGTTTGCAGTCAAGACAGGGCTTTTCTGCTGCATGCCCTTCCAAAGTCCTTGATATCTGTCTCCCTGGCCTATACAAATGGGCACACGCACTGGAGAATGTGGCTGCACTGTACTGTAAGTCAGAGTAGAAAGGTGCAGCCTGGAGGCTTGATGGAGGTGCAGGGAAGCCTGGACTCCCTGGGAAGCAACTCACCTCTTCCTGAGACTGGCCTTCTGTCCCGCACATGGGCCTTCATGTAAGTGTCGAGGAAGGCTGTAGCCCCAAGAATAGCTTGCTGGGTGGCTGCAAGTTCTGCTCAGGTATGTCAGATGTTCATTTTGTAGTTTCCCTCTCTGAAAGGAAAGGAAAATATTTTTTCATTTCCAAATTCTCAGGAGTGAGTAGATGGGAAAGCATGTACCTCAGTGTCCAGCGCATGGGCCCTTCATCCCTTGGATGTCCTTCATCAGTGTCCCCTTTCCAAAGACAGAAAGGCTCATTCATTCATCATGCAAGTTATGTTTACAGTTTATTGCGTAGCAGTGTGTGTGCATACACATGTGTGTTCTCAGAACCATGTAGGGTGCTGGCACAATGCTGGAGGCTTAAATGCTCCTTATCCTTAGCACTTTTCACCTAGACTTGGGGACATGTCCCCAGATGTCCTCTTAAGAATGGAGAGGGAGCCTGTAATACCCAACACATTGACTGCTGAATATTTATTTTCATCTCTCAATCGGTTAGTAACCAGCACAGTCACCGAGGCTCCAGGACAGCAGGACAAGCTGGAATTCGGGTGTTTGCTGGGGATGTCAAACTGATTTTCTTTCCTCATTGACAAGGTATGGAGCCAGAGACTTGCACATGCTAAGCAAACATTCCACCACTGAGACCCCCACTCCAGGCCTTGGGTTTTAGAGATAGGGTCTCACTGTAGCCCAGGCAAGCCTCCAACTTGCATTCTCTTACCTCTGCCTACCAAGTATTGCACCATCATGCTCCTGAAATGTGAACTCCTTGACACATCCAATTCATCAAATTCTTACCATTACACTTCAGGTAAGCAATATGATTCCCATTTTACAGCAAGACTCAGAGGGGTTATAAACAAAACAAAAAACAGCTGAGGCTCACGGCTCTGGTAACATCAAACCCTGGAAAATCAGGCTTGCCACTCTTCTTCCATTGCTCTGTCTCCATCACCCTAGAAACAGTGGTACCAGCAGTCTCAGGAATGGGACCATAAGAGGGCTGCTGAGCCTACCCCTTCTCTCTTAGCTCCTGATCTCCTGTTGAGGGTGAACTGTGACCTCTCCCGGGCCTGTCGGATCAAGGCTAGTCCTTTGGGTCATCCAGAGCACTCCCTTAAAAGACCCTAATATCCCTCTGTAACCCCATCCCCAGCCACAACAGCTACCCTGAAAATGGCCTGCTGTTGTATATTTTGTTTGTGTTCTGATAAATAAAGCTTGCCTGACAAATCAGAGGGTGGAGTTAGTCACTAGTTAACCACAGAGGCCAGGTGGTGGTGGCTCACACCTTTAATCCCAGCACTTGGGAGGCTCATACCTTTAATCTCAGCATACTCAGGAGGTGGAGACAGGAATATAAGGCAGGTAGAGACAGGATCTTGGCCCCATTTGGTCAGAGTATCTGGAGAGGTAAAAACTCACTGGTGGCTGCTCCTTTGCTTCTCTGATCTTTCAGGTTATTACCCTGACAGTTTGACTCCTGGTTTTTATTGATAAGACTAAATAGATTCATGCTTGTCGTCTTGGATTTACTATCTTTTCTGGCACTAAATGTCAAGTCCTTCTCATCTTTTGGCTGAAGACAGTCACCAGCCATCAATGAAGACCTGTTAGAGACCAGGCCTCACCACACAGCCCTCTCTGAGCTGCCAGCACATCCCCTTGGTACTTACCAGTTACTCAGTTTTTAAAACCACCAAAAGATCTAGACAGCAGAGGTCAGAAAAGGCCAGTTCAGTATCTAATATATTTTGTTCTCAGCCAGGCCAGGTAAAGTATGTGGAAGCAGGAGGCTGGAGAGTTCAAAGCCAGCCTGAGATATATATAGAGAGAGTCTCAAAACATCACCAAACACCAAACAAATAAAATAACTTTGGTTTTCTCAGTGTATAGTATATGCTGACCATGCAGCAAGTGGCTTTTTACTTAGTGCATGAATAAATGATTGAAATGAACAAATGAAGGGAAAGGGTGACTGTTATAGCAAGGTAGAGATGGCTGCCTGGGTCATGGTCTAGACCATGGTACAAGGATTCAGGAGTACTCAGAGAGTTTGTGGTTTGACCCACAAACTGAGTGGATGAACTTTGGAGTTGGGTGGGCTTGATTTTAATCTCTGCCATTCAGCAGTGTTGTTACCTTGGTCAAGGTGCTTAACCTCTCTGCCCCCACATCTGTAAGAAATGGACGAACCCTGCTTCATGGCGGTGCCTATTATGAGGATTAAATAAGATGATTTGGGCAAGCATCTGCCAGCCACAGATAAAGATGTTTGGGGCAGACGGGGGGAGGAGCACTTTTTCTAACAGTGCCGTTCTACTCTGGCCCTGTGACCATCAATATCGTCATAGCCTTGGTAGAGACATCCTGGAACCCCACTTAAGTCAGGAACCCCCCAAGTTTCTGAAACAGACCTAACAGTTTGCTTGCTGGGTGGTGGCTGGGTGGGGCTGTTTCTATTGAATGTTAATGTGGGGTGGGGAAGACAGTAGCTGGACCGTTGGTTTATTTCAAGGTTGCAAGACCTGCAGTCATCCCTTCCCACAAGCTCCCCTGGCACTGGGGTGAGGGAGCTGAACCCTGGCCAGATGTTTCCTCTTTCTCACTGTTGGTGGGCAGCTTGGGGATGTGGGGGATGGGAAAGGGAGGAAGTGAAGGCTGGGGAGATTCCTTACTGGAAGCCCATCTCTCTCCACCTGGGGTTAGCTGCCCTCCTGAGATCAGAGGATGCCCTGATGGATATGTATTGCATGACCAAAGCCAGGGTCAAGAAGAACCAGGGGCACTGAGGTGGGGTGGCCCATATCCTGGAGGAGCACCTTGGCAGGGAACTTGAGGGGTGGCAAGACCTCCAACTTCTGTTCCACCCGGTGAAGGATAACTCTGGATGGGAGAAGATAAATATATCTTATTTTTTATTTCAGGAGATGGGTACTCATAAAATCCCTTCCCACACTCCCTGTGAGGTCTTCATGAGTGACAAGCATCAGGAAGGTGTAAAGTCAGCAAGAATGAGGTTTCCTGGGGTGTCAACAGCAGGGGATGTTGGCTCCAGAAGGGAAAGTACCACAGTGCCTTTCCACCTGCTGTGCCCACTGAGGGCACCACCTGCACCACCTCCAAGATTGCTACGAAATTATTGTGGGTGCTCGCTAAGCATTTCTTGACTGCGACCTGAGAGACAACTGGGGTGTCTGGGAGTTTCACATCTCCATCTCCCTCCCATGAATCCTCTTGAGGACTTTGGGTTAATCATGGCTGCCAGGCTCCAGTAACTCAGGGAGTGGATACAGCTGTGCTGGGTGCTTGGTTGTTCGTGGTGGGCCTCCGGGTTTCTAATTCTAACAAAGAGGTGTCTCTACCACCCCTGAGACTTGAACAGCCCTGCGTGGGAAGGCCTATATTTAGCTTCCGAACGGCTCCATGGGGTCAGTCAGCCATCTGAGCACCTACTAGGGGCTAATGTTACCATTCCCAAGCCAGGAGGGGCTGGAGTAGAGGGCTGCAGGGAGAGAGAGAGAGAGAGAGAGAGAGAGAGAGAGAGAGAGAGAGAAACACAGAGACAGAGAGAGACAGAGATGGAGAAGGGAGGGTGCTTTGCAGGCTTGGGGAAGGGGAAACGCTGCTTTTTTGCATGAATCTCTCTCTTTTTTCTTTCGTTTTTTTTGGCAAACCACAGACCAGCTACACAGTTTTTTTGGCAGTTTCCTGAGGATAAGCTTCGAATTTGAGACGGGGGTGAAAAAAGGGAAGAGTGGGAGTCTGGGGAAGAAATGAGACAGAAAGTAGTTGTTCGCTCTCCCGTGAGCAGACAACACACACACACACACACACACACACACACACTCCTGGCAATAAGGAAGTGAGACTAGATCTTTTTCATGAATGGGCTCAGCTCAGCCTTGCCGAGCTTCCGCTCTCCCATTCACCAGCATTCAAATTTCACCTTCTGACCATCCAAGACAGCTGGCTGCTGGCCCAGGCGCTGGGAGCTGTTTGAGATCATCCTCCTGCCCACAGGAAACTGGGCGCTAACAAGAACCTTCCTTCCTGCGCTGCTGAATCTAAAGTGACCGGGATGTTTCCGGAATACCGACCTGAGGGGCACTGGCCCCTGGATGCCCCTGGCCCTCTGCCACTGTCCCCAGGACCTTGCTCATCTCTGGGGAAGCTCAGAAATTCCAGCAGGCTCGTGGAGGAAACGCTTCTGCAGGCGACTGTGAAGGGTGCAGACTTTCTGGGTCCGTTAATGCCTGCTTTGAAATTAAGCCAGGGGAAATGACAGTCAGCATTCTGGAGGGGACACTCATGGTCCTTCCCATGGCTGCGTTGTGGCAGTTCACGGCGCTGTGGCCTGCTGGTGTACCGCTCTTTTCTTGTCAGGCTGGAGCTGCTTCAAGAGTGCCTGGGTCCCTCGAAGTCACCCTGAGGATTCCAAGGGGCGCCTCTATCTATGTTCCTACAGTGGGAGCCCCAGCTGGAGAGTCCTTGTCTTACTTTGCTGTGTCTCAGTCTTCTCCTCTCTGAAGGAACAATCATAACCCACCCACCCCAGCAGTTACTACAGACACAAAATGACCGGAGGCAAAAGATTTGGTTTCTAGGATAGAGTGACATACCGCTGTGACATTCACCATCAGGGAGGATGACGTTCACCATTAGGGAAAGATTCCCCCCACTCCTGCCACTGAGAAGAACTGGCAGATCAACTGCCACTCTTAAGATGACAGCTTCCAGCAGGAGGGGTTGTTACACATGTGTGGCCAGAAGGGGGCGTCTTCGTTACCTGTCTACTGCTGGGACAAAATACCCTGAGAAAAGCCATTTAAGAAAGGAAGGTCTCTGGCTCCCAGTGGCAGGGTACAGTCCATCAGGGCAGGGAAACTGTGAGCTTGAAGTATCTGGTCCCATTGTGCCCACAGTCAGATGAATGCTGTGTTCAGCCAGGACCCCAGCCCAGGGGATGGTGACACTAACATTCAGGGTGGGTCTTCCCGCCTCGATTAACCTGAAGAACATGCCTCATAGCCATGCAGAGAGGCTAATCTAACCTAGGTAATCCCTCACAGGTGTACCTAGGGGCTTGCCTCCTTGGGGATTCCAGAGCTTGTCAATCAACATTAATCATCACCCGAGGAAGACAGTGGGAGGCAGACAAGGACCCCTAACTCAGAAACAAAGGAGGAACAAGAGACTGAGGTAGGGAGAGACTTTTCTCCTTCCCCTGCCTTCTCTTCTGTAGCCCTTTGTAGTGGAAGATGAAGGGGACACCAGTTTCTTGTCCCTTCCTGAATGCTTAATTTCTTATGCAGACTCCTTGGCTCACATCAGATGCATTACAGAGATTCCTAAACACTCAGGTCTTATAACCTTGGACTAGGAGGCAGGGGCATGACTGAGAAGACCTTCAGAATGCTTCCCAAAGGTTAGACCCAAGGCAGAGATCTGGGGCTGCCTTCTACCCTGCACAGCTGCTGAGCTCTGGGTCTGATTCTGGGCACTGTGAATGGACTTGGAAACACCAGGGGCTTTGTTTGACCACATTACTCATAGCAAAGGAACGGCGTCCATGGCCCTGGCCTTCTAGGAATTTGTTGTTGCTGGAGTCATCCTTGTCCCTGGGCCCATCTCCAGGACAGAGAGGCTAGGAGCAGAGGCCCACTGCAGGGTGAGCTCAAAAGAGATTGGTGGAATTGTCCCCTCCCTCCTTTTCCCCTTCTCTCTCCCTCTCTTCTCTCCTTCATTCCTTTTCCCCTCTTTCTACTTTTCTCCCTCCCTCCCTCCCTCCTTCTCTCCCTCCCTCCCTCCCTCCCTTCCTTCCTCCTTCTCTCCCTCCCTCTCTCCCTGCCTTCCTTTTCAGGGTCTCCCTATGTAGGGCAGGCTGGCCTTGAACTCATGATCTTTCTACCTCAACTTCCTGTGTACTAGGATCGTTGGTATGAGACACCATGCCCAGCTGGGGTTCTCTTTTTCACTAAGTTATACTCAGCTTGACAGCCTCCCCCAGGTGTGGTGATAACTGGGGACAGCTTCAGCCTCATGTCCCAACTCTGTTCCCTCCACCTCTCACACAGTGAGAGAGGGCAGGACTGCTCTGTGACAGAATGACGGAGGAACAGGGACTGAACGGTTGTGATGCAAATGCTGTTGTTTTACAGCTTTCTGAAAGGGTGCCCCTCTCCTATGCTGGAATGCCAGGGGCTCTGGCGTCTTAGTGCTGTCCCATTTCACACTCCTAGCCCACAGGTTGCACAGGAGCTGTTACAGCACCCTTGGGGGAACCAACCCCTTAGAGATGATGGAGTTATTCCAAGTTTCTACAGTAGAACTGGGAATTCAGCTTCATTGGCTCCACTTGGGTGAAGCCCTCCATATGGATAAAGACATGCTCTATGTTCTTATCTGTTGCTGCTAGCCACCAGGAGCTCATTCTCAAAAGAAGCTGCAAGGAAAGTCTAGGATGGGAGGACTCGCGGCATGCCTGTGGAGAGCCTAGAGGTCACAGCAGTAGAAGGGACTCTAGGGATGCTCTGGAACCTTCCATCCTACAGAAGCAGCTCCCCCAGGTCGTCTCTTCTCCACTCACAGCTATAGAATTCTCCTAGCTGCACAGGGCCTCTGGCTATGTGGAGGCTGCCTCCCAGGGCTTTTCTCGATGCATGGACTACAGGACTGCTTCTCTCTGGAATGTCTCTGCACCTACTCCCATATCTCCAGCCCTTCTGCCAAAACAACTGCGTTTCTTCCTGCCCTTCTCGCTTCCTGACGCTCTCTGTTTGGCCCTTGCTTCTTTCTCTGTTTGAGCTCCTGGGCCTCCTCACAGACAGCACTGGAGGCTCAGACTGCCTAGTGCCGACCCGCTATTGGTGGGTCTCACCTTGTTTCCAGCCTGTGGCTTTCTTGTTGAAGGGCCCATCACTGTTGCCACTGGTTAGGGCAGTGTCCCAACTCTGTTGACTCACTTCTGATTTTCAGACACAGGGACCTGAAGCTCTGAGCTGGGAGCCAGCTTGCCTGAGGCCACTCCTAGAAGAGGTGAACCCAGCTCTGAATGCAAGCTGCAAAGCCCGAGCATTGACTACTCCCTGCTACCTTTCAGTAAAGATTCATCTGTGTTTGTGGGTGGCTTTTTGTGTGTTAAAAGTAACTGATCACATTTTCAATCATAAGAAAACTAGAATTCCTGTTAGCCGGTCCCAACGGTAGCTGTCCTTCATCCTGAATAAACGAAAATATGCCCTCCCTCCTAAGGTGTCAGCATTTGTGACTAGGCCCTGCAGTGGGCATGAGGGTTATTGAACCAAGACATGTGATGCCCCACAGCTCCTAGGATAACTTCTGGAAGCTTCCCTACCCCTCGGTACCTGGGTCCTCTAGAAGAGCAACAGGTGCTCTTAGTTACCAACAATCTCTCCAACCCCAGGAGCACCTTCATACTGCGTGTCCACTAATCCTCCAGCCAGCAGGATGGCCGAGTGGGCAGTCCCACTGGACGCTCATCTCCTAGGCACACCCGTGAGGGAACCTTGGATGCCGTGTCTCAGCTCCTCTTCAGTCTGAGGAGGCCCCTGGCTCTCAGACTAGGTTCAAGCTCTTGAGACGGTTTCTCAAAACACTCTTTCACTTCTGTAAGACAACACCTGCCACGGACATGCCTCTTTCTGTTAAGCTGTTTTTAAAATGGTGTGCTTGTTGCTTGGCCCTCCCCCCTCCCCCTCCCCCCACTCCTCTCCTTCCCATTCCCACTCTCTTTCCCTTTGATGGGTCATCTTGGGTCCTAGGATGCCGCCTGGCTCCTGTGCACATTTGCTAAGAGACTGCAGGAACCAGGTTGCCCAGGGTTGATGGACTTTGTGAGGGTAGAATCTCATGAGCCTCTCTGCTGCATTCCTCCAGGAAGTCCAGAGCCTGTGTCTTGAAGGCCCAGTGTTGGGGGATGCTCTAACTCTGCAGGGCAGCTTGTTAGTGTAAAGAAACAGCCTGACCATTGACTGGAGCTTCACCCCAAATGTGTGGCTGGATTCCTCTGAGCTGCAGTGTTCTTATCGTCACAGTCTAGCAGTGAAGACACCCAAGTCATGGAGTGCTATCAGCTGTCATCGGGTGGTGGCACACAGCACCCAGCCCCAGGCATTAAGAGTCACCATGCTGGTGTTACCATATTCAGTGGGTTTCAGATGGCTCTGAAAGGAAGGAACATTTTCTAAGGTTTATTTATTTTATGTATAAGAGTGTTTGTCTGAATGTTTGTCTGTGTACCATGTGTATGCAGTGCCCACAGAGCCCAGAAGAGGGCATCAGATTTCCTGGAACTGGAGTTACAGGTGCTTGTGAGACTCCATGTGGATGTTGGGAACTGAATCCTGGCCCTCTGCAAGAGCAGCAAGTGTTCTTAACCACTGAGTGAAGTCCCTAAGAGGTGACATTTTCCTTAGGTTGCAATGATGGGGACACAAACAGGAGTCGCATAAAGAGGGAACCTCAGTTGAGGAATTGCCTCCATCATATTGGCCTATGGCATATCTGTAGGATATTTTCTTGCTGAGTGATTGATGTAGGAGGACCCAGCCCACTTTGGGTTGTGCCTCCCCTGGGCGGGTAGCACTGGGTAAGAAAGCAGATTAAATGAGCCATGAGAGCCAGGCAGTAAGCAGCATTCCTCCATGGCTCTGCTTCTCTTCCTACCTCCAAGTTCCTTCCCTGAGTTCCTGCCTTGACTTCCCTCAGTGATCAATAGTGACCTGTGACACAAATAAATCCTTCCTCCCCAAATTGTTTTTGGTCAGTGTTATCACAGCAAAAGGAAGCAACTACAGCAGCTGCCTCATGATAAGTCTAATTCTACCGTGGGGTCCCACCCTCACCACAGCCCTTTCCAAGGTTGGTGTCCTGTTGAACATGACTTTTCCCCTAGTTTGCCACATGACAGCTACTGGACCAAGGCCAAGTCTCCTCAGCCTCTCAGTCCTTCAGTCATTGTACCCTCTGTTCTTCAGCCATGACCCTTGGTCATCTGTGCCGAGGAGTCCTGTGGCCTCTGAGGGCTGAGGACTTCTATGATGTTCAGAAAACCTGTGAGCATCCTGTCCTCCTCATGGGTAAGCAGCTGGAAGCAGCAATGTAGTGATGGATACAGCTAGTCCATCCTACTCTCCCACGCCACCTGTTGCTTTCTAGAGGATGGTGGCACACAGAGGCCCAGAGTTTTGTGAATTCTACCCACGAGCTGCCAAAGCTTTGCTCATCGTCATCTTGGAGCTCACAAGCCTCTTTCTACTTTTTCAATCTCCTTTCTATCCCAAGTTAATATGCCAAATTAGTTCCTGCTAAAGTGTTAATGACTAACCCCAGTTTTCTACCCCATTTGCCATTGGCTTTCTCCTCAAAAGGGCTGGCTAAGTAGGAATGTTAGACCTAGAAGGACAAATCCATGAGGGAGTAGTTTTGAGCAAGTAGGGTCTCCTCCTGAGTTCTCTCATTTGCTCTGTGCCTGTTGCATTCTTTCCAAGTACATATACACCAGCCAACCCCACCAATATGAGGCAGGAGAAAGAGCAGTTACTATGCAGAACATCATCTACTGGTAGACTGGTCCTATCAGAGAGCTCCCTGAGTGAGCGCTGCTGCATGAGGCTCCTGATTGGACTGTCTAGGGAAGGGATGGAGACAAGCCCTCTCTATTCCTTCCTCCTGGTCCTCTTTCTGTCCTATTCCTTTGTATTTGATTATTTTGTGTACCTTTCACAGGCCCTTGGGGCTGGAATGGACCTTCAGTAGGTATAACTAGTATAAGCCATTAATGCTGTAGTATAAATTAATCCATGTGACTTCTGTTGGTTCAGAAACTGAGAATGTCAAGAAAAGGAGAAATCTCTCTTTCTCTCTCTGTCCCTTTCTCTGTCATTGAACATGATGTTGGTTGTGGAGAGGAAAGAATGCAGGAAATTCTCATTTATCTGGAGACAAGTGTGGACATTTCCAGAAGGTATCAGTCTGCGGGCTTCACTCTATCATATCGTGTTTGTATCTCTCTCCATCTCTGAAACAAACAAAACTGTTGGAGCTCTTCCAGTCTTTGTGGTCCCATGGTCCCCTCATTCCTTCAGGCTGCCTTGCCCCTTTCTGTCCTGGAGACCTAAACAGCTCTTCAATCTGCAATTCACCTGGGATGTGCATCTGAGGCTTCAGTGTGGCCCCTTTCTGAAGGGCACTTTCCCCTGAAGTCGCTTCCTTCTCCTAAGACACCTCTACTGCACAATAGGTCCTGGCAGGGAGACCCACTGGCTGTGATGCCAACTCTGGCTATGTGAAGACGGGAAGCCTTTGGGAAGATCAGAGACATCCCATCTTTCTCCACACAGATCTGTGCAGCAGAAAGGCTGGAACTCTAGAAGAGTGTTTTAGTGCCCAGTTGTTAAGGTGGGAAGGACATGGTGGTCTTGAAAACTGCTAAATTCTCAAGACACATACTTCGCTAGAATTGATATCTGGATGCTTAGTTCCATCTCTGCCTTCAGCTGACCTTCTGCCCATGCCTGTCTCCAAGCAGCAGGCTGCCCTCAGGGCCTGCTGTCCTCCCTTGGGTTCCAGAGAGCAAAGCCACATGCTCTCCTCTTTCTGACCCAGCGGTCTGCACAGTTTCTAGGTGCAGGCAAAGGCAAGGCCCCCTGGATCCCTGCAGCTGGCCCTTTCCTGCCTGAGACTCCAAGAATTCTGTCATCACAAAGCTGACAGAGGAGGAGACTTTGATCCATTTGGGGGCAATTTTGAATTACAACCTGATGCCACTCTTTTTCTTCCAATGATTGCCAAAGTAAATACTGTCATCCTGTAGGGAGCCTTGCTGTAAGCAGGGTGTTCCATCAAAGTGATGATCACTGTCTACCTATTGTCTAGCCATCATCTGTCTCTTTACCATCTGTCTTTCTCTACCTATCTTT
>CABHPP010140272.1:11943-25575 GCA_902168425.1 Peromyscus attwateri
GGTAAGAAGAAGAAGAAGAAGAAGAAGAAGAAGAAGAAGAAGAAGAAGAAGAAGAAGAAGAAGAAGAAGAAGAAGAAGAAGAAGAAGAAGAAGAAGAGAAGGAAGGGGAAGGAGAAGAGGAAGGGTGTGTATTGGATAAGTATAGTTTTTTCCTTGAGGCAGAAAAGCAGACAGACGTGATCTCAACAGGCCGAGACTGCTGTGTTGGAAGAACAAGGGGCCCTAGCCTTTCTGTGGGAGGACAGTTGAGTGCATTTAGAGGGGCTGGGGGTCATGTATGTAGGTAGCCCCTGGGAAGTTGCATCTATTCTCTGGTGGATTGACTGGGAGCAGGAAGGGTTGTTTTCAATACCAAGGCGCACACACACACACACACACACACACACACACGTTTTGGCCTGAAAAGCTGAATAGGAAAGTAAAACATAACAAGTGCAATCAAGGTCTAATGAAAGGGACAGTGTTGTTAATCACTTCATATTGTTACTGGACAGCCAATAATCATTACAATCACGGCCGTATAAAGTGCCCCATGCAGTCAGAACAGAGCCACGGAGCTCACACTGTCTGTCATCTGTCAAGACATATCTACAGGTGCATATGTGTAGGACTCCCAGATTTCCTTGTGTTGGCTCCAGGAGCTGAGACAGGAGCAGAGTCAGGAAATAGCAAGGGCTTGGCACTGACGTGTAAAGGAGCCCAAGACGAAGCCCATTTGCTCTGTGCCTGACCGTTCTGTCCTCTCTCTGCAGAGGGGAGTCAGGGAACAGGCCTTCTTCTTATCACCCCTGAACACATGTTAAAAATGCACTCCCTGAGACGGCTGTGCACAAATACCACATGGCGAAGTAGGGGAAGGTAGTTTTTCCAGGTTGATTCACATGCCAACTGTATTTTGAAGCTATTCATCTTCTGTGAAAGGCAATCACTGCCTTGAAGGGAATGAATGCTGAGCTGAGTCCTTGGTTGCTGCATTCACAGGTCCAGGCTCCATACTCAGAGGCAAAGTCCACTAAGGCAAGAGGCAGGGCTAACAAGTTCACATGACTGAGTAGACTCTCCATCCAGAATCTTCTAACACCCCGGATTATTTACTTCTCGGGCCACTGAGTCCTGATAGTTTCTGTTCAGGCCTCATATTTAGATCATTTATGATAACCAACTCAATCTCCTGGTCTCCATGTAAATGTATAAGGTAGGGCACTTTGGACATTTTAAAAAATCCTCTGTGGTGTTAACAGATTATTACATAGATGTAGGAAGACGCCAAGAACTAGGTTCCAGATGATAACAGATGTACAACCGCAGGATGCTGAAGACCTAAGGCCGACTTCTTTAACTGAGTCTCACTGAACTTTCAGTCATATGCTTGTAGAAAATAAGAAGAATAAAGGGGAAAAAAGCAAAGAACTGAGTGTGTTACTGTTTAACCTGGTGGGAAGGAGGGGTTCCAGAGGAACAGAACCAATACAATGAAGTGATATCAAAATGAAAGTTGTTAAATTGTCCTACATGGTACACAGTCAGAGTAGCCCAGCAAGGGCTGTCTCATGCTGGAGAGGCTGAAAACCTGATAGTTGTTCAATCCATGAGGCTGGATGACTCCAGAGTCCCCATCTGGTACTGACAGAGGATTCCTGGAAAGCCTGTAACCTCCTGGAGAGCTGATGATCTTCTGTCCATGTTGGAAGGCCAAAAGGCTGGGTTCTGACATCTGTGAAGGAATGCAGCCTCAACAGAGCAGATACATTTGCCAGCAATATGAAAAAGTAAGCAAGCAAAAAGCAAAGCTTCCTTCTTTCATCTCTTCTTATCTCAGTTCCCACCAGAAGGTACCCCATATTTAAATAACCCCTCACAGGAGTGACCGTTGGCTTGACCTTTAGCAGGTTCCAGATGCAGTCAAGTTGAAAACCAAGATCAGCCATGACAACAGGGGGCGCTGTGATGTCAGGCTGGCCTAGGGTGAAGCTGAGAGTTTGCTCTGATGGAAGTGACACTGGAGAATTCCTAGCGCTGAGTTTAATTCTAATTAAAACTATTAGGGCTCAGTGTGGGGCTGTATTAGCATGCTCTAAAGGAACAGAACCAGTAGAGAGGGAGGGACAGAGGGAGGGAGGAAGGGAAGGAGGGAGAGAGAGAGAGAGAGAGAGAGAGAGAAAGGGGGTTACTACAAGAGCTTAGAGGCAATAGAGGCTGGGCAGTCTGACAATGGCTATGTGCGTGCTGGAAAGGCTGAGAACCCCACACTACTCAATCCATGAAGATGGATGCCTCAGAGACCCCAATCTGACGCTGTAGACCTAGAGGATTCCTGGAGGGTCCTATGTCTTCAGTTTCAGTCCACATTGGAACCAAAAGCTGGAGCCTGGGAACAGAGACAGATGTGCTGGCCAGCAAGAAGTGAAGGAAGTTGTCGTACCTGCTCATCCTCAGGCCTGCTTGTATCTGGTCCACACACTGGAAGGTGCCAGCTTCCCCAGAGGAAGGTTTTCCTCCGCCTCCAGTTAAGCCTTCCTCAAAATGCTCTCACAGACCAGCACTTGAGTGTGCCTCTTGGTTAAGTTCAGGGCTCATCAAGTGAACAGTCAAGACTAACCGGCATGTCCACTAATTCTGTTCTAAAAGCCAGATTAAGCAGGCAGAGGGGAGCACGTGAGGTCTTGATGACATTACTCAGCATATCTCAAAGTCTCCGTGTAGCTGAACAGAGGCAAGAGGATTCTCTGGGAACGTGTCTTGGCCCCCCCCCCCCCGTGCATTTCCTGGAAGCAATTGTGAGTCTGGTGAACTTCCCTGTGACTATTGTGAATTCTGTTCACCCCTTGCATCCCCAGAATACCACAGTAATTGTATACAGCTGCTTGGATACTCTGTGTCAGGTGTAAGCCCTTGGGCTGGATCCTATGTAACGCCAGTGGAGACCCTGTAAACGCATTCTCCTTACCCAGACAGGAGATTTGCTTCTCTCATCCAATGAACTCTTCAGTTCTCTGGCCATGGGAATCAGTCACCTCCCAGATAGCTGCCCTGCTGTTTTGTAACATAATCAGACACAAGTATCTGACAAGCCATGACCATGCCTTCTGGTATGAACACATAGACACTTGCTTTAATATTTATTTACATTCTTGTTTGCTCCCTTGTGACTAAACAGGGACTTTTGTGAAGCAGTTATGGGGCTAGCAAGGTGCCTGGGCCGAGGAGAAACAAGGATGAGTATTTAACTCTGTTTCCCCCCTGGCCTTCAGATGTGGGTGGAGTCATCCTGCAAGTGGTCTACTCAGAGAGGAGGAAGCTGGTCAGCCTGTGATTGGCAGGATGGTCAAGCCAGTGACCAGCAGAACCTCCTCCACGCTGTTCTCCATAAGCCTTCCTTCCTCTGTGAGAGTGAATCTTGGTTGTCAGAGTGGTGGAATTTAGAATCACCACGGCTGTAGTTATGTGTCCTTGTGTTTGGGCCTTCTGTGTTGTTCCCCTGGTCTATGAGTCTGGTTTTGTGCCAGTACCACACTGTTTTCATTACTGTAGTTTTATACTATATCTTAAGATCTAGAATGGCAATCCCCACAGCATTGATTTTTTTTTCTTCAGGATTGCTTTGGTTATCTGGTATCTTTTATGGTTTCATACGAATTCTTGGATTTTGTTCCTATGTCTGTGATGAATGAGATAGGAGAATTTTTGATTGGGCTTGCATGGAATCTGTACATATCTTTTGGTAGAATGGTTATTTTCATGATATTAATTCCACTAATTCATGAGCCCAGGAGGTTTCTCATTTTCTAGTGTCTTCCTTGGTCTCTTCCTTCAGAAATTTGAAGTTTTCTTGGCAAAAGTTACCCCTTTGATTAAGTTTATTCTTAGACAGTTTTTGAGGCTGTTGTGAATGGGAGTGTGTCCACGATCACTTTCTTGGTGTGTTTGTTGGAGGAGTACAGAGAGATTACTGATTTTTCTGAGTTGGTTTTGTACCCAGTCACTTTGCTGAACTCATTGATAATTTCTAGAAGTTTTCTGGTGGAATTTGGGGATCCCTATTGGATAAGATTGTATCATCTGCAATGGGGATAGGTTGGCTTCTCTTCTTTTTCTATTTATATCCCTTTAAGTACCTACTCTTGCTTTACTGCTCCAGCTAGTGCTGCAAGCACCTTACTGAAAAGGAGCAGGGGTAATATGTGACCCTGTCTCGTTCCTGATTTTCACAGGATTGCTTCAAGTTTTCTCCTTTAAGTGGCATTGGCTGTGAATTTGTCATTTGCAGCCTTTATTACCTTGAAGAATGTTCCTGCCAATTCTACTCTAGTATCATGAAGGAATGTTGGATATTGTCAGAAACTTTCTGCATCTATTGAGATTATCATGTTGCCTTTGTCTTTATGTCCACTTATTACATTTACTGATTTATGTGTGTTACACCTTTTCTACATCTCGGGATTAAAGATAACTTGATCATGGTGGATGATGTCTTTGATATGTGCTGGTATACGGTTTTTAAATATTAGAAACAAACTCCCTTGCATGTCTACAAAAGGAGTTTATAGATTGGGTGAGGTGAGGTGGGTGAGATGAGATGGGTGAGGAGCACTCCAAATGTGGGCACCACCATTTCCTGACCTGGGTCTGGACTGAATAAAAGAAAAACAAGCCGAGCACCAGCATTTATCTCTCTCTGCTTCCTGACTGTGAACGCCATGCGACCCACAGCTTCATCACAGACACAGGCAAAATCCAACAAACTCCACCATACCTTTCCAAAATGATGGACTGTGCCTTCAAATCATGAGATAAAAATAAATCTCGCCTTCCTTAAATATCTTTGCCATAGATTTTGTCCCAGCAGGAGACAAAGTTAGTAAAACAGCACCTTCTCCCTCTTTGTGTCAGCTGCCCTCAGCCTTCCAACGTTTCATATTGCTGGTTCAAACGCTTCATTTTCAAAAAAGAGGAGAATGGCTCCCCAAATGTCCAGGGGAAACCTCTGCAAGGACCCAGCCTGATTCCACATCACCATACACATGAGGCTCATACGGCAGAAATGAGTGGCACAGGAGGACGGCAATGGTTCTCCCCATTTATTCCCAAAGTCTCCCTTCTCCTCATCGTGAGGTTAGGGCAAAAGGGACAATGTGCAGGGTTCGCAGTCTCTTCACTGTTGACATTCCATGTCAGCACAGCTGCTGAGGTATGGAAGCATTTGAGGGTAGTGCACATGTACAGCTGTAGAACAGCATCCGTGGATGGGCTGCATCAGCCCCTGGGCTGGGGCCCCTCCCAGAAGTGAGAACCATATTATCATTCACACTCTGTCAAATTCTTGTCGAGGGGCAAAAGCATTCAAGTTCAGAGCCATTGAAGCTGTCCTTCAACAAATAGTGAGCTAGCAGACATAACTCTCTGAACACAGGCCTGAATCAGGCTAGACCTCTCCACAGGTCTCTCTGAGACAGAGTTGGGAAGCAGTCTGCACTGTGATTGGCAGCTCTCAGTGTATAGCATCTTATTCCTCTACCCTCCCTGCAGTGTCCACTGTGTGAGACTAAATCATGGGACGTGAAAATTCCATCACTCCGAAAGGGTCATAAACGTCAGACCTTTCCTTTGTTCTGGGAACTGGTCCAGACTTCTCAGGGAGATGGCTTAGGGTCCAGAGAGGCCAGAGATGAGGCAGCTGCTCTCAGAGGGGACTCCTCCCCACCATCATCCCTCTCATCTCATCTCATGGCAGCACTTTCTCTCTCTCTCTCTCTCTCTCTCTCTCTCTCTCTCTCTCTCTCTCTCCCTCTCATACATACACACACACACACACACACTTGCACACACATATTAGTGTTCTTATCCTGAATGTAGCTCCTATCCAGTCTTTAAAGAGAAGCTCTTCCTCCATCTAAGAATCCATTGCACTTAGACCTCCATATATTGTATGTTTTGTTTATGTCTGGCATTTTGAGTGTGTGCATTGTGAGTGAGTATGGATGTGGTATATAGCATGATGTACATGTGTGTTGTGGGAAAGAGTATACACTTGGCAGGTCTTGTGTTTGTATAAAGGTGAGGGTGGGTATGTGGTAGGGAGGTGTCTGTGTGTGGTGCACGTCATGGTGTGTGTGGAATAGTATATAAGCATGTTTGTGGGTGAGTGGTGTACATATATGTGTAGGCCAGTATGGGTGTGGCACGTTAGTGCTGTGTGTGTGTGTGTGGTGTGTACATCTATACTTGTTCGTGTGTCATGTGTGGTTTATGTATAGTGTGGATGAGTCATGTGCATATAAGGGTGTTCGTCTGTGTGTGTGTGGTGTGAGCAAGCCATATCCATGTAACAGATGACACATGTACATGTGAATAAATGTGTGTGTGTGGTATTGCGATTGTGGTGTCTGTGTGGTGTGTGCTGTGATATGTGAGCTGCCTGCATGTGCCCTCATGTGCACAGTGTCACATGGTCTGCGGTGCCAACAACAGCTCCAGCAGAATCTCTGGTCAGACCTACCATCACCAGACTGGAGCCTATAGCCATGTGGAACCTGTGACTGCTGGGCCTTCCTGTTGGAGCTGCAGAGACAGGGCTGGGCCAGGAGCAGGGAACATCCCCATCACCTCCGCCCACAGCTGAGGGTGAGGCACTGAGCCGAGCACTCCCTGATGCTGAGAGGGCAAATATCCTTCATCAGGACAACTAAGTCTCCCAGGGTTCCATTCCCTCAGGTCAGCATGGCCACTGGGAGTGAGAAGGTAAGTCCCGTGGCAAAGAGAAGTCTGTGACACCTGATTGACAGCTCTGAGGAGTCTGAATCCAGACTTCCTACTCCAGGGAACCGTCTCTATCTGGAAGGGTTCTTGTGCGGTTGCCCACCTCATAGAACAGTGGAGGAAAGACCCTGGCTTTCCCCCTGTAGATAGACACACCTTTTCCTACTGAAAAGCATAGCAGTTTCAATCTGGTGACAATTACATTCATAGTTTCCATTTTTTTTTGCTCTGAAAATCAGGCACTTCTACGATGAACTCCTCCCCCACCCACCCCATCCCACCCCACCCCTCCCCCAAGAACTGGAAAGGGCGTCACCTCGTGAGACAGAAGGATGGACTACAAATCTGTCTGCCAAGCTTCCATTTCCCTTTCTTTTAGAGATAACACAGTGACAGTCTTGATCATAAGGGCAATATCTCTCTCAACGCACGCGGGGCGGGGGTGGGGGTGGGGGGGAGCACGGCTGGGTAAATTAGGGCTCTTGTTCCCATCCTGGTCTGTTTAATTCTTTTCTTCTTCCCAGCACTGGGGACAGAATTTGTACATGACACACAGCCCTACCCCACTTCCACTTGCTATTAGAGGAGTGGGGAAGCCGCTGTGTGAAGGGCAGGGTTAGGAGGTCAGCTGTGCCCAGCCCCACTCTTCACCTCAGAGAGCCCCTCACACCTCTTATCTGGTTTTCCCATGAGCAGATGGTAGCAGTGTGAGTAGAATCCTCACGGAAGCTTAGGGAAGCCCGTATCCAAACTACCTACAAAGCCCCAGTTGTTTTGTGCCCCCCGCACAACCCAATTACATGTGATTCTGACTTTAAAGACACACAAATTAGAAAGCACACAGATAGAGTCCAGCGAGCCATCTGTCTCCAGGCAATGGGTTGTGAGGACCCCTCTGGTGGCCCCCAGAGCCCCACCCAGAAGATATCTCAAGATAAGCCCAAATTTGCATCTGTCCTTGTGGCTTCCAGATCATGGCTATGACTTCCAGATATCGCTAAGTAGCTCTCCTAGCCCATCCTCTGCTCACCCCGAGGAACCTTCCTGCCTCAGGAAGTGTGGGAATGAGGAGACATGACTCACCCGGCCAATTAAAGTGGGAAATTCGCATTACGGATCTGCCTGCTTGTTTCAATTAGGAGCAAAAGCATTCCCTCCTTTCCTTCCTAAGCGGAGAGGAATGGGGAGCATGAGGAGGTGGGCCTCGGCTTCTTCGAGGGGAAATTTAAGAGTGCACAGCTCGTGGACTCAGAAGCCTCACACTGCCCAGAGATGCTGGAGGTCAGAGCTGTTTGAAGAATGCCCGTCAGGAGAAGATAGATGCTTCCTGCTCAATGGGCGTGCTCTCTCTTTAGCTCTCCTCCATCCCATCTCTGGGAGACCCCGCAGCCCCTCGCAGCTGTGACCTCTCTAAACTGCCAGCCCCAGATGACTGACACTTCATCAATTTTGCCTGAACTGCATTTGCAAGGCTGTCTCAGGAGGATTGGCCAAGTGCACCAAGCACGGGAGCAGTACCCTACCCGAGCCAGATCGCAGCGGAGTGAGGGGGCTCTTCCCACCTTCTCCCTGTGGCCTGGGCAGCAAGCCTAGGGGCCTCCAGGCCAAAGGGAATGAAGGACCTCTGATTATTCCTTGTAAATGTCTCATGAGGACACCTGCCCGCGCTCCTCTCCCTCTGAGTACCCTCTATCTCTATGTCTCTCCCCCTCCTCCCTGTTCTCCCTTGTCTCCTTCCTTACTCTCCCTCCCCCTCCCCTCCCTCCTCACTCTCCTCTCTCCCTCTCCCACTACTCCCTTCTTATTCTCGCTTTTAACCCTCTCTCCTCTCCTCCCTCCTCCCTCTTTTCTCTCTCCTCCCCTTTTTCCTCCCTCTTCCCCCTCCTCCCTCCTTGTGTTCAGAGCTCTGACAACTCGTGAAAAACGAGAGCCATTGGGCCTCAGCTGCCATGAGCCCAGACTTGCCTGATGTGAGGATGGGAGTGTGGACCCCAGGCTGAGAAGCTGCCGGGCTGCAGGGAGGGGTCTTGGAAACAAAAGACTAGGCAGAATGGATGTTGTGTTGTGCGTAGGTGAGCAACAAAGCCCTCTGGACCCTAGTGAGGGTTGGGTCTGCAGATCCAAGGCTCTGTGCCAGAGATCAGTGTACCAGGCCCAGGCTTCCTGGTTCCTGGAGGTGGCTGCCATCATGGAGCTGCCGGCTCCCTGCTCTAAGGCACAGTCCAAATCAAAGCTGAGAAAGATTGGAGTGTATATATAGGGAGTCGAATGCTTCTTAAATAGTAAAATGTAATTACTCTCCTGTAAAGGGGTAGGAAAAGGTAGGCCTCAAAATCCTCTCTTGCCATACAGTTCGAACCAAGGGCCCACAGCTCTTTCTCATCAATGCGCCCAATCATTCGGATGTCCTTTTTGCGCCCCCCCTTTGAAGTGACATGCGCTTCGATTTATTTTTAATCTTCTAAGTGATGTCGGGACTGCACCCCGCGCACACGTGAAGTTGCTGCCTTTCTTGGCTGTTGTCTAAAGCAGTTCGGTCCGCAACAAATCAAGTGCTCTGTCCGGAGTCCAGGAACGATCTCAGGCTGGGGAGATGCGCAAAAGAAGTGCGCAGAAGAGGTAGATTTATTAAGAAACCCTTCACTGTACACACCTTCCCTACCTTTGTGTGGGTCCTGCCTGGCCCTGGTCCTTGGGGACCCGCCGTGGAGGCGCTCCGTGGAGCAACAGTGCCCCCCAATGGTCAGTCTTGGCAAGTGGCCGTCCCTTCCCTCGACTGTCTCCCTGGGCCCGAGTGTCACATCTTTAAGCAGTTTTCTACATGAAAGGAAGCCGGCAACTGATTCAAAGTCACCTTGCCTTGGAAATCTGAGCGTGCCCATAAAAGGCAGTGTACCGAGAGCACTGAGGAATGCTTGTGTTATGTCGGGGGGCTCGCCCCCAGCAGCTACACTTGGTGGTCATGTCAAAGGAAAAATAAAATTAAATATACTTACTGAATTTATTAATCAATTCCAATACATATGTGTATATATGAATGTGTGTGTGCACGTGTGTGTGTGCACGTGTGTGTGTGTGTGTGTGTGTGTGTGTGTGTGTGTAGATGTTTGCACAGTTCAGATCTCAGTGTCTCAGTTAGTTGAAACACCTAAACTACATAAATTCCATGAGACAGTGCTCCTGTTACTCTCAATAAAGAAGAGGGGAAAATGGCAGAAATGTCATCAGATTTTGGAGTTAGGCAGAGTGAGGTCCAACTCTTGCTTGTACATTGACCTCACTCGGCTGATGAATTTAGGGTGTCCATTTGCTCATCTGCAGTCTTGGGTCACCCAGAAGGAAGATGACATTACTGTCAATGGTGACAACCCAGTGACCACTCTAAGCTCCTGCCTGTGATCTTGAGGTCTTGCCTCTCTCCTCGGATGTCCTCCTTTGTCCCCAAGCAGAACTCAGCCCCCCCCTCCTCCTCCTCCTCCTCCTGAAGCCCTTCCTTCACCTGCCTCATAACACAGGTTTGAAGTACTCCTGGGGAACCAATTGATTTCCAAAGTCACACACACCTGGATTGAAAGGCCGACCATGTCCTACAAATTAGTGAAATCCAGAGTCTAGCCCAATGATGCTTGCCTTCCTCTGAGTCAGCTGGAGCATAGAGTAGATTTCTCATGTGGAAAATAGCGCTTTCGGCAAGGGGAGATTGGCGCTGATTTTAACCAGTTAGTTGCTGAAGCCTTTCGATCCTGCACATGGCAGCTCATTGTAGAAAAGGTTATTTGGTACACATTTTAAATAACTAAGTTAGGTAGTGCAAAACCGTCATGAGGGAGGGGCTAAAAAAAACATCAGCTCTGTGAAGCAAAGTAAAATATGACCTAAAGTAGCCCTTTCTAGATCATTAAAGCCATTGAGTTGTTGTTGTTGGTGGTGGTGGTGGTGGTGGTGGTATGTGTGTGTGTGTTTACCCCCTACCCACTGCCAACCAGACCTTTTAAAAGTGTGATACTCGTATTAGTATTATAGCTAATCTTGTTTATTGCTGTCACACACCTGGCAAGAGAGAACCTCCATTTGAGGAATTGCCTCCATCAGATGGCCTGTAGGGGGCATTTTATTGATGGATAATTGATGTGGGAGGGCCCAGCTCACTGTGGATGGCACTGCCCCTGGGAAAGGTGGTCCTATGGTGTACAAAATAAGGAAGCCAGGCAAAAGGAGAATGAGCCAATAAACACTGTTCCTTCATGGGCTCTCATTCAACTCCTGTCTTGAGTTTCTGGCTTGGCCTCCTCAAGGATGGACTGAGACCTGTAAGTTGAAATAAACCCTTGCCTCCCCAGTCTGCTTTTGGTCACGGTGTTTGTCAGAGCAACGGGATAGCACCTAGGACAAATGGGAAGATACTGGAGTAAGCAGCCTGCCCAAGTCTTACCCTCTGGGGTTGTCAGGGCTCTATATGCTGGGGTTGAGAGCTGCACAGTGGCTCTAATATGTGCCACCTTGTGCCATCTTGATACTGAGGGAGTTCCTGGCATCTAAGAGAAACTGAACCTGTGAAGGGACCAGGTCCTTGTCCTGCCTAGTTTTATATCAACTGACCCAAGCTGGAGTCATCTGAAAGGAGGGAAACTCAACTGAGGAGATGCCTCCCTAAGATCCAGCTGTAGAGCATTTTCTTAACTAGTGATTGATAGGGGAGGGCCCAGCCCATTGTGGGTGATGTTATCCCTGGGCTGGTGGTCCTGGGTTCTGTAAGAAAGCAGGCTAAGTAAGCCATGGGGAGCAAGCCAGTAAGCAGCACCCCTCCATGGCCTCTGCAATCAGCTCCTGCCTCCAGGTTCCTGCCCTGTTTGAGTTCCTCCCTGACTTCCTTCAGAGATGGACTATGGCTGTAGATTCACAAGCCACATAAGCCCTTTCCTCCCCAACTTGCTTTTGGTTGTGGTGTTTCATCACAGCAAGAGTAACTCAAACTAAGACAGGAGTTGGTACTAGAAGTGGACCCGAACAAGTAGTTCTGGGGAGGATTAGGGATGGATTTTGGAACTCTGGCCTAGAAAAGTCATTGGATGTTCAAAGTTTGGTGAGCTTTTCTGTGGAAGCTTAGAAGATAAGGATGTTGAGAGCAGTGTCTGGTTTTTGAAGTTCCGGGGGGAAGTTTGGGGAGTGACTTAAAGACTCTATCAGGGGCGTTTGCTATTTTGAGTTGAGAATCTGTGGTTCTGGTCAGCTGGGACTGAAGTATCAGCTATCATTCAGAAGAGACCAGAATCACTCAAGTAAAACCTTATTTTTGCTGGGACAATGGATGCTGGTCTGAGCCAGAGCTGAGAAATTGGCCATGATTAACAAGGAACCAACATCACTGAGGTAAAATCTGGGAAGTCCTTCATGAGAGTCAGCACACAGAAGCTGTGTTTCAGAGAAGGCCGAGGAAGTACCTCACATGGGCAGCCAAACTTGATAGTGTAAGAGTCACCCAGGTGGGGCTAGTTTCAAAGGCATGAAAGGGTCATGAAAAGCAGCTGAGGCTTGGCACTGTGAGGGGCCAGGAGAGGCCACGGGTGAAGCTGCATCCTCAATAGCAGTGGAAACCCCAAGATCGAAGGGGTCATGGAGAGAATTTGAGGCTTGGCACCATGAAGAGAGCTTATGAGAGGCTATTGGCAAAAGTGCAGCCCAGTTGCAGCAGAGACCCCAGCTTTTTGGAGATGGCAGGACTATGGGATGACCACCAAGAACAGCAGCAGCTATGGAGTGGAGCCAGCTGGAGCCTCGAAGACAAGCTATGTGTGCTGCAGAGGGCGGAGCTGGAGAAGTGACCCAGGTCCTTTAGAGGAGCCCAGAAAATCGTGAGTAAATCCCAGATATTGGACACTGAGTTATTTACAATGTTGAGTTTTGTTTGCTTTGATCCATTGTGACTGTGCCCTGGTTCTTCCCCTATTGAAGTAAGAAAGTATTTAATGTATTTTTTTTTTATTTTATGAGTCCACAGTAGAAAGACATTAGATTTTAAAAGACTTTGGATCTTAAAAGATAGATACTGAATTTTTAGGTGTTTGAATTTTTAAAGGCCATGGGACTTTTAAATTTATAAAACGTTTTATATTGTGGTATCTTTATTAATGTGTGAACTTGGAATGAACAAGGAAGGGAAGGTTGTACCTTAACAGTGATGTGTTTTATCGAGTTTTCAAGGGGTCAGTTGTGCTGGGGAGCTTTATGTCAGGTTGACACAGCTAGAGTCGTGGAAGAGGACTGAGCCTCAGTTGAGAAAAGGTCTCCATAAGGTCAGGCTGTAGGACATTTTCTTAATTGGTGATTGATGGGGGAGGGCCCAGTCCATGGTGGGTGGTGCTATCCCTGGGCTGGTGGTCCTGGGTTCTATAAGAAAGTAGGCGGAGCAAGCCAGTAAGCAGCACCCCTCCATGGCCTCTGCAATCAGCTCCTGCCTCCAGGTTCCTGCCCTGACTAAGATGTGGAAGTGTAAGCCAAGTAGCTCCTTTCCTCCCCAACTTGCTGTTTGCCATGATGTTTCATTGCAGCGATAGAAACCCTGACAAGGGCAGCCCTACCATGACAAACAAACCAATAGCAACCACTATACTGGGAGGTGTCTTAAGCGTTCCCAGCCAGCCAGACACTGTTGTGCTCAGTACAGCCCTTGCCTCTCAGTGGCTTCACAGGACTCTGTGGAAAAGGCATCTTTAGAACTCTCCTCCTCCTCATAGAAATGCCAAATGAACCTTAAGGGGGTTTAAGAAGAGAACCCTCAAGGCCCCCTGCTGGTCAATCGCAGCTTGGAATTTAGGCCTCCAGAACTGCCTCCCTTGACTTGCCTTTGTATGCACACATGAGTCTGACATGGTTTCC
>CABHPP010140273.1:0-21266 GCA_902168425.1 Peromyscus attwateri
AGCAAAACTCACTCAATTCTCATGAGTTTATAATGAGATAAGAATTGTTCATGCCATTGTTTTTCAAGATTCTATTTTCAACCTGTGTACGTGTGTGTGCGCATGCATGTAGTACCTGCAGAGAAGAGCAGGTCAGATCCCTTGCAGCTGGATTTACAGGCAGTTGTGAGCCACACAATGTGGGTACTGGGAACCTGGGTCCTATGGAAAAACAGCAAGTTCTCTTAAGTGCTGAGCCCCCTCTCCAGTCCTAATGTCTCTGTTTTTAAGATGACCATGGTGGTTTGAAAGAAAATGGCCCCCAAAAGGAGTGATACTGTTAGGAGATGTGACCTTGTTGGAGGAAGTGTGTCACTGTGGCAGTGGGTTTTGAGGTCTCTTTTGCTCAAGCTTCCCTCAGTGTGATACTGAGACCACTTCCTGTTGCCTGCAAGATGTAGAACTCTCAGTTCCTTCTCCAGCACCATGTCTGCCTGTGCACCACCATGTCCCGCCATGATGATGAGGGACTACATCTCTGAACTGTAGGTGAGGCACCCAATTAAATGTTTTCCATGCCATGGTCATGGTATCTCTTCACAGCAACAGAAACTCTAAAAATGATGAAACAGAGGCACTGTTAATAAATCTCCTAAGTCGAGCTGGGCAGATACAGTCAGGGGTTTGATTCCAAGGCCCACCCTCCTAATCAGAAGCAATGGCAGACAGGGTTAGCAATTTCTAGCTTGAAACATTTTGGAAATGATGAAACCAAATGGCAATCAGTTTGCTCAGATGCTTGCCACCAAACAATCTGGTCTTCTCCTTTTCTTTCCACACACATGTCTGTCTGCAGGAGTTTATACATTTAGTTTTTGGTTTGTTGTTGTTGTTGTTTTCTTGATCCCTTCACAATCTCCCTAAAATTGAAATCGAAATGATGCCAGTTTGTGGGGCACTGAACACCCACTTTACCTTAGAAGCCAAACGACCACCAAATCTGTACATAAAACAACCCAGAAAAATCAATTTTCTGTGCAGACACAATTTCTCTTGAAAGGTGACACAGTCCTTTAAAAATAGCTATGGTCTCCGTTGTGCAAAGATACTGACAGCGACTGACAGCTTTTAGGGAGGTGTAACATTCCCAGGCAGTCAGCCTGCATGGTTCTCCAAGATACTGATCAGTAATTCGATCCGGGGTAGAGTGCTAAATGTTGGAGGTTAAGCTGCCGTGTTCTTATTACTAATCAAACTGCAACATCATGCCTCAATCTCCTCAGGCCCTGCAAGGAAGGGGCAAATTATTGAGAGATACCAGCCCTGGCTCCAGGCTTTACAAGTCTTGCTTGTTGCCAGCATCCTTCATGACTCCATCTAGATGAGGGGCTCTAAGGGCTCCCAGTGGACGCTTGGAGATTAGGGTTAAATGACAACCCAGCCAGCCTCCCTCTGCTCTTGTAATGCAGAGATTACAAAAGGGGATGTGGGGCATTGGAGCAAACTCCTGGAAAGTTTCTTCTAGGGGTGTGGGGGGGGGCATGAATGCATGTGTGGGCAACATGCTTATAAGAGGGTGGGTGTGCTTGTGTGTGCATGTGCATTTTCAGGCCTAAAGAAAACTTCAGGGCCTATCCATCAGGTAATATCAGTTTTGTTTTGTTTTATTTGTTTATTTTGAGACAGGGTCTCTCACTGGTTTGGAACTCGCCAAGAAAGCTAGGCTGGCTGGCCAATGAGCCTCAGGCATCCTTCTGTCTCCACTCCCCAGCACTTGAATTACAAATGCATGCCCTCATGCCCAACTTGGCTTTCATTTTTTTTAATTAATTTTTGAATGTTTCATTCAACTTGTTTTGCATTTTCCTCCTCCCCCAAATCTTCCCTGATCCACCAACTCCCCAATTCCCTATTTACCCAACTTGCTGTCCTTTTTTAAAAATTTTTAATCCACTAAGACAAATTTGTGCTCCCCAAATACTCTTGGATCTGTGGTCTTCCACCAGAGTGTGCTCAGCTTACCAGGGACTACAGTCTAGAGAAACTGTCCCTCTCTCTCCCAGCAGCTAACAATTGTGAATAGCTCCATGTCTAGGGGTGAGATTGTGTACCCAATGCCCTTCTCCACAAGGAGGCTGAGGCTGGCTTGAGTTTGCACAGGTGTGGTGCATGCTGTTCCAGTCACCATAAATTCCTATGTACAGATGTCCTGCTGTGTCCAGAATGGACTCGGGTCCTTGTGGTTACAAGACAAGCACTTTACTGAGTTTTCTCTCTGGACACTCACTCACCGCTGAAGGAATTTCTCTGGGGCCTGTTGCTCCTTTGCGCTCTTGAGTCCTTTACAAAATTTATTATTAAACAGGCAATGCTTTCACCAACAGGAAGAGACCCTCATTCTGTGATCCACCTCCAGGTCATTGTGTCTTTAAGAAAAAGAACTTAAAAGAAATCAGGTCTGGCTGGCATGTCAGCATTTGGGTAGAATCGTGTCATAGTCTTGGACTCTGCCTTCTGACCAACAAGCATCATCGAAATTGAAAATCATCACAGATGGGGAGCATGGAGCTGAGTGAGGTCAAAGGTCAGACTGCCTTTCCTATGCTCATCATTTAAAGTTCAAGCTGAGGCTGATATGACTGGGACACCAGTCTGCAAGTATATGGTTTAATGATGGCCATTGTAATCCTGCATCCAATCCAAGTATTCTGGGATCTCTGCCTCTTCTAGAGGAACCACTGTCACTTTTAGGTTCCATTAAAGGTCCCCAGCACTCCTGGCCTTTCCTCTGCAGGCAGGGGCTGCTGTGTGAGGCAGCTGTGCTAGGATAAGCTGCTGGAACTCTTACCACAAAACACAAGGCTATAATGCCAGTGCAGTGGGACGATGTCCCTAATTGGCCATCTGAGCACCGTGATGTGTTGGACAGAGGTGCTGGTTGTTCTGTACTCTGACCAAGTACATCACACAGCTCTTAAGCTACAGGCGAGTCATTGGGGTGCTGGTCCCCCGAAGATCAGCAGAACCTGAGCAAGAGATAACATTCATTCCTCTGTACACAGATGTCAGATCCTGAGCAGGAAAGTGAGGTTTCGTCTTCACCCACACCATGCTTGGTGATAGGTGGAGGACACCAGAACCAGAACTCCATACTGCAGCTTTGTACTTAGATGCTGTTGGGGCATTTAGGAGGGTGGCCAGGGTTCACGAAGCTTCCCTACAATCATGATAAACTGAGCTCTGAGGTGAGAGAAGGTGGAGGCAGGGATGGATTCCAGGCAGCAGGAATACAGCATGCAAAGCCCTTGTGGAGTGAGGACAAAGGGTAGGCTGAGGGAACTATAAATTACTCAGTGAGAAAGGGCAGAGGGTGCAAAGAGAGCTGCCCAAGTAGACACTTGTCTTGCTATTTGACGTCAGAGCTGTGAAAATCCAGAAGCTTCTGACGCCAGACAGTCAAGGTGTTGGTAGCTAGTAAGGACCTATTCTAAAAATTGCTCTGGTTATGGGGAGATTGGGTTACAAGGCATCAAGAGTGGAATCAGAGTGAGCAAGTAGAAATCTACTGCAATGGTCCAGGCAGGAGGTGGTGGTAACTTAGACTAGGGTGGTAACAACGGAATTGGGAGAAGAGGAAATCTGAGAAATACTAGGAGGTCAAAAACTCAGGACTGGCAGTGATCCGATGTGTTGACCTGGGGGATTGTTAATAAGAGTCCTATAGCCCCCCTGGGATCAGGGAATGCGGTTTGGCACTGAATCCGTACCAAAACTCCAAAATTGAAATTAAAATCAGAAAATTTTTGTAGAACTGGAAATTGTATTTTGGTGTATGTACAGATGTTTTGCCTGTGTGTGTGTGTGTGTGTGTGTGTGTGTGTGTGTGTGTGTGTGTGCGCACCACATGAATGCCTGGTACTCATGGAGGCCAGAAGAGAGTTGGATCCACTGCAAATGGAGTTACTGACAGTTGTGAGGCACCATGGAGGTGCTAAGAACTGCACCCCAAATGCTCTGCGGAGTATCCAATACCCTTGAGTACTGAGCCACCTCTCATGCCCCAGAAGCTGTATGAAGCTACCTCCAATGTCTAGCACTGGATCTGCAATGGAGGCAGGGAGGGGTGCCTCAAATAAGTAATAACTGAGTAGATGTGGAAGGCAGGTTCAGAAAAGCGTGCTCAGGGCCAGGAGGTAGAAATGAGCAGGGAGATGGGTGACAGGATGCAGAAACAGGAGGTGTGGCATTGAAGATGTGGAGGCAGGAGGAGGGCAGGACAGCTGGAGTATCCTTGACGCTAGGCAGCAAGGGTTCCATGCACTAAGTATATGGCTTAGTGAGAGATCAAGAATTCAGAAGGCAATTGCTGCTGTTATGCTGGCTGCCATGAAGCCGGGCTTCCACATGGGCAGAGGCAGATGCCCACAAAGACAGTTTTATGCCTAAAAATTTCTTGCTCTATAGTTAAAAATCAAGAGTTTTCAAGAACAGAGCTTTGGAGAAATATGTTGTAAGAACGATAGGGGTGTGCGTTTGTGTATGTGTGTGAGTGCCCATGCATATGATGTATGTAAATGAGTGCGTCTGTATATATGTGTGTGTGCGTGTGTCTGTATGGGATGAATGTGTGGGTGCATGTGTGTGAATGCACGTGTGAGCACATGTATGAATGTGTGTGTAAAGATGTGACTCTAAAGAGAAGAGGAAAGAAAGGGGCATAGAATTGTAGAAACACTAGCTATAGAGAAGATCAAGAAACTCTTTCCAGTTCTGTATTTCTATTTGGAAATTGTGTAAATTCCATTCAAAGGAAACCTCATCTCCCTTACGGAATGGTAACAGTGTGATAAGAAGCTCAGGGCTGATGGTGGTTTGAATAGAAATGCCTCCATAGACCCACGTGTTTGAATGCTTGGTCCATAGGGAGTGGCTCTATTAGAAGGTGTAGTCTTGTTGGAGTAGGTGTGGCTTTGTTGGAGGAAGTATTTCACTAGGAAGTGGGCTTTAAGGTCTCAGAAGCTCAAACCCAGGCTCAGTGGTTCACAGTCACTTCCTGCTGCCTGTGGATCCAGATGTAGAATTCTCAGCTCCTTCTCCAGCACCATGTCTGCCTGCAGGCCACCATGCTTCCCACCATGCTGTGACCTCTGTGGATTAGACCTCTGAACAATGAGCCAGCCCCAGTTAAATGTTTCCGTTTATAAGAGTTGTCATGGTGTCTCTTCACAGTAACAGAAACCCTAAGACAGGGCTTAAGAGCCACCATGGCAGCCAACCCCCTTGCTACATGCAGGCATGCTTCTGGTGGGCCTGGGGTGACAGACAAAGTTCTAGCTGTCCCTCCAGCACGGACTTCACAAGGGAAGTTCCAGTTGGCATTGTGTCTCTCCAACCACTTCTTCTTGGGCACTAGAAGTGGTTTCGATCTAGTTTAAGACAGCCCTGCGTGAATGCTGTGTGCTTTTCCCATTATGCCACAAAGAAACAGGGAGCCAGGACAGATTCCAAGAGAGAGATGAAGCTGAGGGGTTTTAGATAAACCTGGGAAGCAAATGCATGTCCTCCAATGCCTGGTCCCCAGCTTTGCCTCTCAGATCCCTCCCTTGTTTTCAGAATTGTAGGCCATGGCAAGACCCTGGATCCACATCTCTCCCACTGTGAAGAACCCTCCTGGGGCTACATGAGGCTCTACTATTGGTATAAGACTTGGTTATAAGTTGGAGTCTTTTAGTGAGAGCCAAGGAACTGGGAGAGCAACGGAAAATGACTGGCGGGCACACAACCTCTTGGTGTCTTTTTCCTTCCTGCTCCATCTCCGGGGGGGGGGGAAGCAGACCCCACCCGAGCTGTCCCCTCACTGGAGACCATGCCTGCTTTGTGCTGTAAACTCAATTCCCACCCTGGCTCCTACCGCTCGCAATTAGAGATCCAGTTCTATTTTAGGAACGTGGAATGCATTTTCCAAGAGGGAACATTGTGAAATATCAGGGCGTCGAGTCCAAGCTCAGCCAAGGCATGTGGGAGTTTGAGGAAGGACCCTCCAGAAGATAGGCTCTGGATTAACTGTCCTAGAGTGAGCGATGAGTTAAATGGTGGAGGCCAAAGTGTAATCTTATCAAGAAAAAAAAATATATCTGTTCTTTTCCTGCCAACTTTGGTTTTAAAATGTTAGGAAATAACTTCCGACTGTTTCCCGAACCCCTCTGTTCTTGCCTGGTGCCTCGTCAGCTCTCTGGTCCTGTCTCCCACATTCCGCACTCTCAATCTGACACTGTCTCTGTACAGTTGAGGTGCCAGATTTGTTTTGTATGTCCCTCTTTGTGTGCATGCATATGCACATTTATCAGAAGCATAACTCCCCTTACCTTTGAGACAGATCCATTTTTTTTTCCCTTTGGCTCTGAGCACAGGCATAGATAGAAGACCTGTCCAGGTGGAGAAGCGCTAGCTAACTGAAATGCACCTGAGAGTTGGGCATGGTGGAGCATGCCTGTCATCCCTACATCAGAGTTGCTGAAACAAGAGAATCACAGCAAGTCTGAGGCCAGTCTAAGCTACCTAGTGGGCTGCAGGCGAACCTGGGCTGCAGAGGGAGACTCTGTCTCAAAACACAAAACCGAAAGTTCACCCAAGGAGTTCCTGCTCCCGGAGGATGTTGTTTCCCTGGACACATGGACATCAGAAGGCTCATACTCATTTTCCTTCTCCACTACTGATTCATTCATTTAGCTCCTAAAAAGATGTCAGCTGTCACAACACGGTCTCCCCATCCCCCCTCCCAGACCTGACTTCTGCTCCTAGCTATCCATGTGTGGCTACCTTTCCTTGCCTCTCTCGGCCTCAGTGGCTTCTCTCCTGCAGATCTCCACTCTTATCCCCTCGGGTGGAAAGTGTCCGTTGACCACTCCTAGCTACTCTGTGAGCCTCGCCAAAGGTTCAGTGCCTGTTATCCACCACAGCAAAAGGGGATGCCTACCATTCTTCAGGGTCTGGATTCTTTCTGCCTGGCCCCAGCATTGCCTCTGCATTCCTCTTCTCTTGAAGGCTTAATGTTCAGTGAAATGGTCCTCTCATAGTTGCCCACTAAATTCTTCTGGCTGACATGATAGTCAAGACATCCTGGCAGTCAAGAAATCCTTCCAGAATATTTCTGAGTCTAGAAAGCCCAGAAGGATGGTTGTAATACTATGAAATTGCTTGTCGCACAATACTAGGGGAACAGACAGAAGACATTGTATTTCCCTTGGGGACCCCAGGAATTCAGATAATCATCTTAAACATTTTGATTTAAACCTCAGCTATATTACAGACTGGCTATACAATCTAAGCAAGGCCCTCTAGCCTCCCAGGGCCTCAGTCACACTTCTGAAAAAGCCACATATTAAGAGTCTACCTTCCAGGGTCTTGGAAGATTTAGGCAACATGACACAAGGATCCCAGAAGCACATAACCTATGACAGGCACTCTGAAGGTGCCCATCTCCTAATGGCATCTTTCACTTCTAACTCCGTGAGATGGTAGAGTCCATTGTGTAGTAGATCATGCCCATTGTGTGTGTGTGTGGTGGGGGGATGAACATATTCAACACAGCCAGACTTTTAAACTCAAATAGTTGTCTTTTCTCTGTCCTCCCCTCCCTGCTTTTCTCTTCCATGCTTCCTTAGCTATGGGGTAAGGTCTGTCATTATTGAACTCTTATAATGACACACAGCACATGACTCCCTGTTTCAAAGTCTATATGCTCACATGACTGTTCCACCCGACTTGTGATCTACTGCAATCGCACCTGCCCAGCAGTGAGTTAAGACCCTCTTACCACCCCTCCACCAACATCTGGCAATACCTGAAGCCATTTCAGGTTGTCACAGCTAGGTGAAGGTGTGTGCTATTGACATCTTGATAAACATTTCATAACACACAGAGCAAGCCCTACCTGGAGGAATTATCTTTTCAGAAAGGCCAGTCATGCAATCATGGTTACCCTGAACAGCCAGCTCTGTTGATGATGCCTGAAAGCCAAATTCCTGGCTTCTTATTGACTCCACCTCTTATTAGCCTAGTGGCCTTAGGCATTTGTTGTGTGTGTGTGGGGGGAGGGGTGCATATTGCTGTGTGTGTGTGTGTGTGTGTGTGTGTGTGTGTGTGTTGGTGTGTGTTCATGGGTCTGTGCTCCATGTCCTTATTTTTTTGCCTCTCAAGCACTTTCCCAAATGAGCTATTTTCCCCCAACCCCTGTCTCCTAATTTTTAAAATCTAATCAGAAGGGCTAGAATGCTTCACTAACAAATCCACTCAGATGAAAGGGTACACAGCTCTAGCACACAGTACCCCCAAAAATGCCAGCTAATCTTATTTCACGCAATTCCGTCAACAACACCCAGACTTAGAAGCTGCCAAGTCCTCAGCTTATGAAGAACAGAGTCGGGACTCAACCCCGGTCCCTCTGGTCCCTGATCCGTGGTCTTAAGCCCTGTGTTCTAATGTCTCCTTAGCCTTCGCCTGGGAACCCAAATGTCCTGGAGCACCCTGAGTAACTCTAGAAGAGGTGGCCCAGGTTAGTCTTGCTGAGAAACCCAATAGTGACAGGGGCAGGTGACAAGAGTCTCCTGGATGACGTTATTGTCTTTGGCCCTAAACACTGTTGGAGCCAAGAGGACGACTTAACTGGAGTCAAGGGTGTGGCTGCCTCAGCTTTTGGCAGGACATTTTGTGATCCGGTCACCCTCTCGGGTCCCCTGGAGCAGGTGCTGCATCCCCTGAGGAAAAGTCTGAGTGAGTCTGGCTGCCCGAGCTCTGGACACTCACTTCCTGGGCAGCTCAAATCTGGAAGACAGGAACCAGGGCCAAAAGAGTAACAGTGTCATCTCAACGGGTGACATTGCCACTCTGAGCAGTGTCCCAGTATGTTCAGCTCAGACTGCAAAAACTGAGGTTATTGTCAGAGTAAATAAAGCAGCACCCCCAGAAAACCCCTCCATGGTGGGGCTGCCCAGATACCTTACTGTACAGGTGACAAGTCAATGCCCTTGAAGATGCCCTTCAAGCTTCTACTGATACTTGTCACTGAAGACCCAACATGTCACTTCCTGTTACACCTCAGTGTGGTGGGATCCAGCTCTTCTGTTACACTCACGAGCAGGCAGTGTGGTGAGATCTAGCTCTTCTGTTCCTCTCCAGACACTCAGGAGTGGGCAGTGTGGGTGCATTTGTTTCTTTTTGCTCTTGAATGAAGCTTTGCTCTGACTAGCTGCTGAAGTTCGTGCCTTGACTTCTCCCATCATGGTAGACTGTGACCTGGAATTATAAGCTAAATAAGCCCTTTGTCCTCTCCATTGCCTTTTGTGCAGAGCGTTTTATCAAAGCAACATAAAAGAAAACAGCACATGGAGATGCGGATTTGGGGACCACAATTATGCCACCTCTGAGTTCGAAGGGTGCCATCTGTCATCAGAAGCAAAACAACAATGAAAACCTCTAGGAAGTCTGGAACAAAACCTGTGAAAGCAGGCTAGGGAGCTTCTCAGTCAGGTAAAGCAGGCTAGGGAGCTGGCTCAGTCAGGTAAAACGCTTCATACCCGAGCACCAAAACCTTACTCCATCCCAGCGCCTGCAATCCCAGCCCCGAGGAGGCAGAGACAAGAGCATTCCTGGAACTTTTTGGCCAGCCAGCCTAGCTGAATTCATAAGATCCAGGTTCAGTGAGAGAATCTGTGTCAAAAGATATGATGGAGAGCAACAGAGGTGGACATTGACCCCTAGCCTCCATATGCACACATCCTGGCATGCTCCGAATACACGAATACATTAAAATCAATAAATAAAAGAAAACAAAGCTGGAGCTGGCTGTGGTGGTGCACACCTTTGATTTCCGCACTCAGGAGGTGGAGACAGGTGGAACTTTGTGAGTTTGAGACCTACACAGCAAGTTCACGTCAGTCAGGGCTACACAGGAAGACCTTGTCGCAAATAAATGAATATAATAAAATAATTTAATTTTTTAAAATTTAAATAAAAAAATGGGAGCAGTATATTTGTGAGAAATGTTCTCCAGGCAGGACAGAAAATCTGTTTTAGCCTGCTTTTCTTACTCATAAATCAGTATAATGACCCAGACTCAGAAGTTAGGGGCATTTGAAGTATCTACCAGATTCACAGTGAGTGCTGAACAATGTGAGGTGTCCTTGTTTGCTATACCAATCACAGGCCAAGGCAAGTACAGGCTCAGGTGCTGGGGAGGGGGCAGAGCAAAAGATAGGAGAGCCCAGGAGATGAGTCTCCATGATCTGGGGCACTGAGCCTCTGAAGTCACCGGAGTGGTTAATGCAATACATCTCAAGAGGCAGGACCTTGTCCCTAAGGCCAGACAATGGTGCAGTATACCGGCCTGACTCATTTGGGGTCAATTTGAGAACTGCCTCCAATCATCAGAATTCTTAACAACAGCATTCATTTCCTGGTGAGAGAGCTCACCATTCTGAAAACCCACACTTATCGTTGAGCCCTGTCAATGGACATCACTGGGTCCAAATGGCACTTTGGTTTCCCTGTCATTGAAGTTTGGCCTGATATTACAGGGACACTTTGAATTCTTCAAAGAGTGACTCTCACTTACCTTCTCTCCTCTTTCCCCTTCAGGTTCAACCCCTTTTATCACACTAAAGTGCCAATCAATATTGCGAGATAGATGTTACATCTTCGCTTTTTATAACACCGCCTGTCCCAGAAGGGACACTGTATCTTTAAGGAAATGGACCCCGTATCCTGTTTCGGAAGGATTAAAACCCGTTAAAGAGACAGAAGAGGCTGTAAACCCCAATCATATTCTTACTCTCTCTTCATTATCCTGTCCACTATCTATCCCTGCTGAGTAAATCTGGTTGTGTGTTTCTCCAAAGTGGTCATAAGAAGAAATTTATTTACTCCGCTTTGCACTGGAGGGGCATTACCGGGCTTCAAGGCTCTCCGAAGTCATAAAGATTTTGCAGTGTGTGCAAAAGGAGCAGAGATTCAGAACTTCTTTCCCCCTCTGAGGTCGTTTGGCCATCCAAAGGGGGAGTCACTTCTCATTTTCTGACAGGGTTTATTTCCGTAAGATTTTCCAATTAGCAGGAAAAGGTCACACTAATGTTGGTGCTGGGTAGGGGAAGAGATCAAACTATGCAAATAGAAACATCCTTGAAAGGACAATATTAAAAAAAGAGGGCATTTCCTAATTTTTAATTGCATGTGTTATATGCATATATATGCATGTATGTATATCTGTGTGATGTGTATTTATGTGTATATACATGTGTGTATGCATATATGTGTTTATATGTGTGCATGCATATGTGTATATATATGCATGTATATAAAGATATATATGAGTGCATATTTGTGTGTACATATGTATATGTATACCTGTGTATATTTGCATATATATGTGCATAGATATAAAGACAGACAGACAGTTAGTAGATAGATAGATAGATAGATAGATAGATAGATAGATAGATAGATAATCTTTTTTCTGCCAAGGAGGAAAAGGGTGATTGTAACTGTGTGATCGAATTTAACCTACTCTTCTCACCTGTGATGAAACAAGCTGAGTCCACCCCCTGGTGCTGCACCAGAGGGAAGCTGAGTACCTAAGATGGGAGCCCCCTCGAACTCTTGGTCTTGGTTGTGTAGGGACAAGGCCTGAAAGGCTGCAGAGTAGGAGTTAGGCAGCCAACGCAGGCTCTGTGGATCCTGATATTAGCCAGACTGTCCCCAGCTTGGCCTAGCTTTCGCCTGCAAATCGTCTCCGATCTTGATCTGACACTTGCCTTGCTGCTTTTGTTGTCTGCTCTGTGCATGGAAAGCACGAGGAATTTCCCTGACTATAGGCAGGATGGGGAGCCGTGTCAGTAAAGATGTACTCTAGTCATGCGGAGGACAGTAGTCATGGCTGCCCACTAAAGCAGATCCAGGGGACAGCTTTGCTTTGAGTCTGGAGCCAACTCTGCTTGTCAGAGTTGAGGACACCCTATGCAAACGCCAGCAGCAATCCTCCAGACTGAGTCCTATCTGTGGCCTGCTGGGTGTGGCAGAGTCCTGTGTGGGCAAGAGTCTGACTTGACACATCTTTCACACTCTCTGCATGGCCACACATGGATCAGCGAAGCCACAGTGGAAAGGAAGGTTGTGTTCCTCCAGCTGGGTCCCTCTTTCCCAGGCTGGGAGTTCCTCAAACACTGAGGAACTGAGCCTGGTTGTCAGTCACTGGCCACATCCATCTATAACCCTCCCAATACCAGGTACTGAGCGAGGGTGCTTCCTCAAGGTCATACATGGCCACCCATCCAAGTGTGGATAAAGGTCCAGTGTAACTGACTGTGATCACCCTGCCTGCCACATAGGTCTTACTTACTGGAAGCTTTTTAAAAACCAGGCCAGTGGGTCAGTCCTGTTGTGTCTGGAGGGTACCATTGCCTTGGAGTCATCCATCAATCACTCCTTGCTCTTCCGATCATTATGCCTTCTCTTCTGCATAAGGCCCTGAGCCCAAAGGGCAGGGTTTGAGGGGGACACCCCATTTAGGACTGAGTGCAAACTCAGAGACTGTGGCAGCACACATAGAGCCTGTACAGGTGCAAGCCAGATGGGTTCCCAGCCCTGAGAGGGGCAAGCAGGCATGGTTCTACCCATGAAAAGAGGCATCTTCTCCAATGGGGTCTCTCTGGCTATATTAACCACACTTCAGGACAGGCCCATGCCCAGGAATAGATGGCCAACACAAAACAAACTCAATGGTATTTTTCTAGATTTTTTTTTTTATCTCATATTGCTCTGTTTACACTTTTCTTTTTTCTTTCTGTCTTTTGCTTGTATATTATGATTGGTCACTTAGTTGTATATTTTTGTTTCCAATTTTGTGTTTTTGTGGTGTGTGTGTGTGTGTGTGTGTGTGTGTGTGTGTGTGTGTGTGTTAGAGAGAGAGGGAGAGAGGTAAGGAGATAATTTCTTGTATCTGATTATTTCTTAAAGAGAGAAAGAGCTTGGAGTTGGGTAGATAGGGAGGTGGGTAGAATCCGGGAGGCGTTGAGGGAGAGGAATGCATGATCAGAATACGTCTCGTGAAAAATATTTTTGAAGAAAAAAAAACAACAGGCCTATGGGATGCCTGAGGCAGTGAGTCGAATCTTGCCCGATTCTAAAGAGCCCCTGTGGTCAGTTCTTACTAGGATGGAGGTGAGACGATGCAGCAGTAGATTAGGTAGACATTAGAAAATCTGAAATTTGAAAACAGTTGTCACAGCGATGTCCCAGCCTGACCATTGTTCAGCTGAGTTATCAACATGCAGCACAACTGTGCACACGGTGACGACCCACATGATACGACACACACAGGCTCTCATGTCATTTAACTTCTATACTGATTGTCTTTACCTGAAAGCATAAGACAGAAACAGCTCACCCTCAGCTTAAAGACCCTGCACTCCTTGAAGACTAATACTTAGAGAGGTCATTTGGAATTTAACATGAAAGAAAAAGACTTCTAAAATTTCTTTGCTACTAAACAGAGAATGACTCTTTCCTTCCTATTATCAGAATATCATTTCTTTTTGGTGCTTAGCAAGTATTAGTCATTATAGCCAATGCCCAGCCCTGTTTCTCCTTAGAACAAAATGAGGTGGAAAGAGAGTTATAAAGCATTAGCCCTGAGCCACAGAAGCATGGCATGCTGTGAGGGGCTTGTTAACAGCTCCAAGTCCAGTCATAACAAGACTGAATGTACCACATGTAAATCATGCTTTGGGCTTTATCTGGAGGGAATTATTAAAGTAAATCAAGCATACAAACAAACAAGTGAATAATAATCACAGTGCCCAAACATCAAAGTAACCTAATCCCCAACAATATGCAACTGGTATGTACACATCATTGGAGAGTTGATTCAGTGAGTCTGGGGTAGGTCATGGGTACTCAATCTTTAAGGCTCAAGGAAGCCTGTGTCCCAATGTGTGCTCTTGTCTCAGCAGGGACATTCATAGCATTGCTTACCTATACACAGCCACCCCAATTTGGACAATAAGCTACATTATTAACCAGGATCCCATGAGTTTCATACAGTCAGGGCAGTTGGGGAAGTAGAACTCTGCAGAAGTTCACAGATGTGGGTCTAATCGTCAGTCACTAATTAGCCGCATGGCCTGTAACCTCATTAGCACATCTCTTTTCTCACCTCCAACACAGAGGTGAAGATTCCTAACTCTTGACTGTTGATAGATGTAAATTCAAGTTGCTTCCCTCCAAAGAAGCAACCTGCTTAGGAAGTATTCAGCAAACACCACCTCCCATCTCATAAGGAAGGTTAAAAGCCCTGGAACTTGTCATTAGAAGCCCCTTCAGGATCATGCTCACAGGGTCTTATAAACTGTGGATATGTCTGAGGTGAGCAAATATGAGAAGGACCTTGAGGTCTTCTAAGTCTCTGCACCCTGCTGGGAAAGGTGAGAAGTGAGAAAAACACCAAGTCAATAAACTATTTGCCAAAATTCAGACCCACTGCCAAAGATAGCAGATACGGCAGCCTGCTTGTCACAGGAAGAATTCCAGTAGCCAAAAGAGAGACACAATCCAGATTGTATTCAAAAGATTATTGATTCAAAGTCAGAAGTGCGATAATCTAAACAGCCTTTCCCACAAAGTTTGCAGTTGCAAAAGCCAAGGGGAGTATCAACACTTGGGACACAAACCATGACTCAGACTGTGCAATCTGATGTCAAGCAAGATCAAAGTGTTTCCACTGGTGACTGTGGCTGGTGTGGGCTGTGGACTCTCTTGACCCACTACGCAGCATTAACTACATGTGTGGATTTCACCAACGGGACACAACCAGCCAGTTCCAAACAGATTTGTTCCTTCCTTTATAAAGTGCCACCCACAGCCTGGACAGCTACGCCAAGTGCTCATGTGCCTGCCTACGGAGTTCACCACTCATGGAGAAATAACAGGAATAGGGAGACCCGGAGTGCATGCACAGATGTGAGCTTTGGTTACTATTTGTTTTATTTGTTATTTGTTAGTTCTTTGAGGCAATTTTCTGAGGGGGTCTGCTTGGGGTCTTACAGGCATAGTTTGTTATAATCTTAGATTTGCAGCCCTGGAACACGTTATTCTGATGGCAATGTGAGATGATGTCACTCAGAGAGATCCATCCAAATGCCTCTGCACTCCTTACAGCATCTGTCAGCCCTGTCAATACTTCAGTACCTCTTATAGCATCCGTTGGTCCTGTCAATAACTCAGTACCTCTTACAGCATCTGTCAGCCCTGTCAAACCTGAACATTTTTTACTCTGACATAGATACAGTTTTCACCTGGCTTGGGTGACAGGGATAATGTCAACATGATTTCTTCTTTTTTGAAGTGACTCATATTATCAGCATTGATGAGAAATACCTCATGGGATATTTTCATATTATGGAAAGTTCATCATAATAATGAGTACGTTGGACCAATAAAGCCACGATCTCTTAGCATGTTTTAATTCTAACTCAGCCACATACTGGCCATGTGATAGAAGAAAGTTCTTTTGTTTTTCCTAAGCCATATTTTTCACTTCTTTATTTTGAGTTAATAGTTAATGACTCACCTCCCAGATTTCTAGTAGACTTTAATAAACTGTGGCATCTTGCACTCTAAACTCTTGCACTGTTAGCATTGGGTAAACTGAGTTTGGTTCTGATGATGCTGATAGTAATGGTGGGGGCGGTGTTGGTGATATTGCTTGTGGTGATGATGATGATGATGATGACGGTGTTGAAAGTGGTGATGTTGATGGTGATGAATGAGGTGAAGATGTTGACAGTGATGATAATGGTGGGAGTGAAGATGATGATGGTGGCAATGTTAATGGTGATGATGGCGATGGTATTGACGATGATAGTGATGATAATGATGATTGTGTTGATAATGATGTAATGGTGATGTTCATGATCATAGTGGTGACAGTGGTGATAGTGATGGTGATGGCGGTGATATGATGATGATAGTGATGGTGATAATGTTCATGATATAATGATGATGGCAGTCATGGTAGTGATGATAGTAATAGTGATAATGATAGTGGCACTATGATAATATGATAATGATAATATGATATCAGTAGTGATGATGGTGATGATAATAATCATTGTGTCAATGATTTTTGAATCTTTAAAACATCTAGTAAGGAAAATAAAAACTTGGAAAAGTACTTGGAAGTAGAAAGGGTCAGATTTATGCCCCACTAATCCTGGGGCTACAGCCTTTCCTGTGCTTAATACTTGTGAAACGCTAGGACCAGCATACCGGGCTCTATTCAAAGGTACCTCCAAAACAAAGAAGTTCATCTTTCCTGGGTTGGGGCATTTATATAGAAGATTCATAATGGAGAGAAAAGTGATCCAATCCTGTGAAGGGTGTAGGCTGCTTAGGCACAGGGAGACTTATTAGGACTCTAAATGTGTTATAGTCTTGTAAGACTTTGAACAAGAGCCTGAATTTGGGACTAGGGAATGAGCTCATCATAAAGACCAGAGTGACCCTCAGAACTCATGTGAAAAGATGGGCATGGAACAGAATGCTTCTAATCCCAGTGTTGGGGAGGTGGAGATGGGTGGAGAAGTGGGGTTGTTAGTCAGCTTGGCTAGAGGAATTAACAATTTCTAGGCCAGTAACAGACCCTGTCTCGAAAATATTAGGAATATTAGGTGCATGACACCTGAGAAATTGTGCCTGAGGAATGACCCTGGAGATTATCATCTGGCCTCCAAATGCATATGCACACGTTCATGAACACACACATGCCGCGTGCACATACACACACACACACACACACACACACACACACACACACACACAGGGACCTGATCTTATCTGAACCTAACTCTGGTGTCCCCAAAAATTCGACTCTACTTGTTTTTCCCTGGCAGTCTTTTGGAGGTCAGAAGCATGTGTCTGTACCCACACATAGATACTGATGAAAGGCAGCCATGAACTCATGAACTCCATCATCTCAGTCACTGTTTCAGAGTTGGACTAGCAATGGTAATATGTAGAGATCACATTACATTACAGAATCCACTAAATCTAGAACCCCATCCAAATTCTGTCCTTTCTGTAGCATCCACTCACCAGCAAGTTCATTCCCCTTCTTCCCTGGATGCGCCTCAGTTATAACACCTGATTTCCAAGCCACGGTCAGCTTGGTTGAGGAGACCATCCCTTGATAACTTTGTTTCCATGGCTTCCCACCTATCCTTCTGCTTCCACAATCCCCCTTTCGAGTTCCCTCTCCACATCATAACCAGAGCTGCATATTAAAAATGCAAACAAATCATGTAACCCCTTACTAAAGCCCTCCCAGAGTAAGCCTACTATAGTAATATACATGAGCCTGAGGGGTGACACCCAAGGTGGTCCTCTGGAATCTACATGCATTTGCACACACACACACACACAAAGAGAGAGAGAGAGAGAGAGAGAGAGAGAGAGAGAGAGAGAGAGAGAGAGAGAGAGAGAAAGAGAGAGAGAGAGAGAGAGAGAGATCATAGCCTCTCCCTATGGTGTCTGAGAACTTTTCACAGTGTCCAGGATAGACCAAACACTTTAAAAGCTGGCATGAAATGATTAAGCAAAGTAACAATAATAGAGAGACATCCCTCAAAAGAGTCAAGTCCCAGTTTTCAAAGCAGGCAGGAGAGCCATGGAAAGAGGCTCTGTTAGCTCACTCTATCTGCTCAGCCCTCCCTTTTGGCTGGGAGACAAGGAAGGAGGGAGCGGGCACTTGATAGAATCACCTCCCCCTCCATCCTGACCTCCTGGAGCAGCCGTCCACTAAGTGTTGCACTTGGCCAGAGCTCCCCATAGTAATTTGGTTAATTGGATGAACAGGCTCTTTAGTGACACCGCCTGGATTTCCACGCAGCAGTCCATCAAAACTAATCAGTTGGCCGAGTTCCATTGCTCAGCCACTGACAGCTTCACCAGGTCGGTGAGTAGATGGTAACTTTTTAAATGGAGGAACTTGCTAAATGATGGTAGTTAGCACTTGGCAGGGATGAAGGGGCAGGGAGGAGAGAGATGCAGTGTTTGGCTTTGTATTTCCTTAAAGACAGAGTCTTGTTGGGAACGGCTGATTCCAAGTTCCTTCCAAAGACGCTGGTGAAGAGCAATCACCTCGCAATGGTACTCTGTTCCTTTACTGCAAAAGGGAAACGCCCCCAAAGCTGGTGTGGTGCTCTCTCTCTTTAGTGGGTGTTTATTAAACACTTGTTACACCTAGTGTATGCCTGATTTAGCACACCCTATGAGTTACTGCAGCATCTGCTGCTGTAATAAGCAAGCCTTAACAATTTAGAGGCTTAGCACAAGAAATCAAACTTCCTCAGTTTGTCTCGTCAGGAGATCTTCATTGGAAGTGGTTCTCTCTTCCAGGCAGTAACTCGGGGACCCATTCTTCTTCCGTCCTGGTTCCACTAGGCCCCTAAATGTAGGTGTGTCTGACCTGAAGCCTGCAGGCCTCATGTGCTCTGGGGTAGCCGTGAATATGAACTAACAGAAAACCCTAAATCAGTTAAAGCACTATGAAGTGATCTTTGATGGCTTGCTTTGTAAAGTTTCCGTAATTCAGTTGCATGGTTCTCAAGTGTGAACTCTGTGGACAGCAGTGACACTCACCATGTCAAAAACTTAGATGTGTCTGCACAGTTGGGGGCCTCAATGGAACCTTCCTAAAACCATGAGGGGTTGGGGGAGGCTAACATGGAGAAGATATGCCCGGTTTTCAATTTTCAAAAGCCGAGCTCCAGAAATAGCATGTGATACTTTGGTTAAATTGTTATAGTGAGGACTAGTGATGTGACCACACTTAGCTCCAAAGGGTTTGTTCACTGTAACAAAATACCTGAGACACACAACTTACAAGGAGGAAGGGCTTGTTTGACCAGGAGCTTCAAGAGTTTCTGTCTGTGGTTGTTTCGTCCACAGCTTTTAGACATGGTAGAAATCTCATGGCAGAAAGACGTGACAGAGTCAAGCTACTCCTGTCAGTCGGGGAGAACAAGAAGGTCAGGGAAGAGACATCCCCTCTAAAGGCGTACACTCAAATGACCTGCTTTCACCCACTAAGTCCTACCTCCTAACAGCCTACTACTCTGGGACTCATCAAGAAAGTCTACCTGAGTGCTAGTGTGTATGTATACCTGTGCATATGTATGTTCATGCAGGGATGCATGTGTGTGTGTGCGTGCTCATATTTGCATCTGGAGGCCAAAAGACAACTTCATGTGTCCTTCCTCGGGCACTGTCTACCTTTCGTTTTTGAGGCAGAGGCTTTCAGTTAGCATAGAGTCAGCACTCAGGCTATGCTGATTGGCTTGTGATCTGTCCCCTCATCCTGCCTCTACCTCCCCAACACTCAGATTGTAAGTGCTGGATGCTATATTTGGGCTTTTCTCTGTGGGTTCTGGGAATCAAACTCAGGTCCTCATGCTTTCAAGGCAAACACTTCACTGACCAAAGCATCTCCTCCTCCTCTCTCCATGAGTTTACGTCATCAGTGAAGTTACCTCCCTCATAATCCAGTCACCTCCATGATGCTCATCAACCAGGCATCTAAACCTTGAACACAGGAGACTTTTTGGAGGGAACCCCATATGCAAGGGATCTGAACAATGTGTGTCCCCTTCCCAGTGACAACTCCATATCATGAAAGGGAGAGCCTGGGCTTTTGTGGGTACCTAACTATCTCTGCCGTAGGTAGCACCCAACCCTAGGAGAAGCAGTTGAATTTTCCTTTTTTTCTAGTAGAGAATGAGTGGCTCAGATGGATAGATGCACATCTGTGGGCTTCTCCCCTTGGCAAAGAGCAGGGTCAATCCTTGTACACATATAATATAAAACTGCTGTCTCCTTCTCCTGCTGACTCTCTCCCCTGTCCTCACCCATCCCCTTGTTCTGTATGTTGTTTCCTCCCGAAACTTGAATGGCTCTAAGGCAAGGACCTTTTGCCTTCTGGAACCTTGTATGTTTCCCACATGACTGTTCTGTCCATTTGGGTTTGAAAATCATCCCTACTGAGCAATCTTTAACCTAGACAAGGTTTGCGGCGGCAAGCCAGATCATTGCACAAGCACTCACTTTTGCTTTCAAAAGTAAAGAGAACTCAAAGAGGACAACGATAGAAAAAGAGTGTCTCTAAAAGGCACATTTGGTACTGTCGCTACTTGGTCACTACTTGGTATAACAACCCTTGATGTCTTTCTATCATATCCATCGTGTCTCAAAGTAGCTGTGATCTCTGGCACTGGGTTGGGGGGAGCTCAGTGGGTACGAGTGCTTACTCGGCAAGCATGAGGATCTAAGTTCAGATCCCCGCCACCCATGGAAAATGCCAGTTACAGAATCATGTGCCTGTAACCCCAGCATCTGGGGGACGGAGACAGCTTGTTGTACAGCCTAGCCGAAACGGCAAACTTCCGGTTCAGTGAGTTTTATGGCAATAACTCAAGAGAACAATAAAGGGACATACCCAATATCCTGCTTGGTCTCCATATTAGAAAACAGAGGTGTATGTACCTGCACACTCATATGCATGTATTACATATATACAACACACACATACACACACACATACACACACACACACACACACACAATTATAGCCGTGATCTGGCTCAAAATGACCCCATATCTATGCTGCCTTCCCCTGTCTCCTGCCCGGCTCTTGTGGAACATTATCCCCACCCATCCCTGCACAGTGCAACCCTACTAAGAGTCCGATTTAATCACTGGCTTACTCATATGTTTTGTGTGCTTTCCCATTTAGACTGTGGGATCCCTGAGAACGAGGCAGGACCTTTGTTGTTTTACCTCCTTTGTGCCTAGCACGGAGCCTGACACAGGCGTGTTCATTCAAGTGTAAGTGCAGGAGGGAAATGAAGGCAGCTGTGCAGTAATGTCGTAGGCAACTGGAGTAAGGACTTTCCCATCTGCTAGAAGTTTAAACAGAATAAAAGCTCCATTTCCACTCAGGTGAAACTTTCAGTGCGGCCTAGCTGTGTCTCAGTGAGCTCCAGGCCAGCTAGAGACTTGTCTCAAAACAAACAAACAAAGAGGTGGGTGGTGTCTGAGGACTACTCCTGATGCCAGGGTTGTCCTCTAGCCTCCACGTGTGCACACACATGTGAAACGAGCACCCACACATGTACATACACATACACAAGAAAACTCTGTGTGTGTGTGTGTGTGTGTGTGTGTGTGTGTGTGTGTGTGTGTGT
>CABHPP010140273.1:21276-32010 GCA_902168425.1 Peromyscus attwateri
TGTGTGTGTGTGTGTGTGTGTGTGTGTGTGTGTGTGTGTGTGTGTGTGTGTAAGAGAGGGAGACTATGAGAAATGAAGGAACTGGGGGAAAAAGGAGAAAGGAAGGAAGGGGAGAGAGAGAGAGAGAAAGAAAGGAAGGAGGAAGGAAGAAAGGAAAGAAAGAAAGAGAGAAAGAAAGAAAGAAAGAAAGAAAGAAAGAAAGAAAGAAAGAAAGAAAGAAAGAAAGAAAGAAAGAAAGAAAGAAAGAAAGAAAGAAAGAAAGAAAGAAAGAATTCATTTCTGGATGGGGGGTGTGATACAATGGTACGACATGCTGTCTGTGTATCATGGCTACGTGTCATAAAACACAGAAGACTGAACATTATAGTCTGAGTAGGGAGGCTACAAAGGAGACTATAATCTCCCCAAACTCTGACTCCAGGGACCTCTGACCTACTCCTTCATGTTAACAAATACCCCAGGGCCTTTGGAGACCAGGCCCAAATGCTCATTGCTCAACTGCCAGGTTTGTACGGAGGCTTGCAGAGAGCGCGCCAGAACCCATTTCTAAACAGTCTGATGATTTATTTGATGCCTTTGGATATTTAAGTAGTCTGCAGTATACACCAAGTGTCTAAAATGTTTATTTTTTTTCTTTGCTTTAATGTGCGGGACCTCTCACAACGCCTTGTACACCCCAGGCACTCAATAAATATGATTTATGGAAGATGTAAATAAATCCAAAGCAAGATTATGTCTGCGTTCATTAATTTGTAGCTCCAGCAGGCAGTCCCCCTCTCCAAACTTGAAAAGAAGAGAAAAATCCACACCAAATTACAGAAGAAAAGAAAAGGCAAAATACACAACCCTTGGGCCCTTGTATAAATGGGGAAACTCCCTGGAGTAAAGTATGTGGTTTTCTCTGCTTTCATATGCACAGGCTGTGTGACTTTGAGCAAGTTCCTTCACTTTTCTGGGCTGTATCTTCTGAAGTAAGTAGTGAGTGGGTAGTTCAATGGTAGGTAGGTAGTGACCTTCAGAGGAGGCAGGTCCAGAGGAGCCAATGTTGTGTAACAGGAGGTGTGGCCAGTGGTTCTCATTTGGGGATGCAATGCCTGGAGCCTACAGACTCCTACATCAGAGCTGAACTCAAGCCTCTCAAGCCTCTGGAAGGAGGAAATGGATGGCGAAGATGTTATGTAGCTCTGTGACTCTAGCTTGGTCCCCAGTACCCTGTGGGGCTTCTGTGGTGAGCATGGCTTATCCCACATACCCAGATACTCTGCTCTATCCCACATCCCTGGATGCCCAGTCCTGCATCTCTGGTCCCTGGATCGACTAGATGTCTGAGCATGTCTAGTGAGGTAGTCCTCCTCATCTCTGACTCACCCTGGAAACCCAACTTTACAAGGCCATTGCCCATTCCCCTTTTGGCCACCTCTGAGTAAACGGGGACAGAAAACCCGAGAGAGAGAGAAGGCCAGTTGGGGAGCAGGATGGGGTTGCCATCTGCCAGCAAAGCCCACCTGCTCTTGGAGGACGATCCCACTACTGCATCCCTAGCTGTCAGGCTCAGGGGCCTTGACCGTGTCACTCTCTCTCTGCTCCTGAGTCCTTCAGTGCTTCACCGGCACGTGACACACCTCTGGTGCACTCCCATCCATCCCTCTTTTGTGCTATTGTACCTGTACACACTCGTCGACCTGCGCTGTGACTCATCAGGTCTCACTTCTCTGTCATTTTGCAGCTGTTCCCTGCATTCCCGTTTTCTTTATCCACCTACTGCTAGGCATGTGGGTTCTCTTCTGAGCTCTGTGGATATAACTGCTATGAACATTTGGATGTGTTTAGTTTGTTTCGAGAGACAAATGCCCTAATTTTTCTGGGTGATGGTGTGTTAACTGTTAATCACACAGGGTTAAGTATCTAGAGTTGGCTCCCCATTGGTAGAGGACACATTCGTTGATCCAGAGTGAATGCTCAGAACTGTAGATGGGTCTCATCTCTACATTCTGTTTTCTTCTTGCTGTAGGTCTTGGAAATTTCAGGGTAGTGTTTTTCTTATTAAGTCAAGAACTCTTATCTTTTCACCTGAAGTAGTCACTTCACAGCTTCTAGCTGACATATCTAAATTGTCAGCACCATTTCTCTTATGCTTGGGACATCACTAAGTAAAGATTACCTAGCATAATAAACACTAAGACTCCATGAGAGTCTCTCTGAAAACAACATAGAGACTCAATAACTAACAGGAGGATAGTGTATACAGTATGGAAACAGTAAAAAGAGAAGGATGGAGCCAGATGGCCTTCAGTCTCATAGTACTGCTTAGAATCATGTGTCATTTTGTTAAATGGTTAAAATTTGAGAATTTGTTCATCTGGCATTTTCCATTTAATATTTTCAAGTCTTAGTTAACTTGTGTAACTGAAACTATGAAAAAAATACAATTCTAGATAAGAGAAGTGATTTGTGTTTATTATTGCATGATGTGGTCTCCAATGGGAAAACATGCTCCTGTAAGTCTATCAGACAAGTGTCTGGATATCTGTGATATCATTGGATCCTACTGGCTTTGAGTCCCAGCTTTAGATCAACTCCCCTATCTTCTGGTCTTTATACATAAAGATTTCTGCTTCTGTGAAACATTGTACCTGGACTTCAGGTTGCAATGAGATGTTCAGCATTTATCCCTCACATGAAACCTGAAATTCAAGTTGGCGAAGATGCCTCTCTGGGATCATGCTTGTCAGCTAATCTTGCTGATCCTGGGTTAGGTAATAGGGTCTGCTGAACCATTTTTGTCTGTGAACATATCCCTTTGGCTGACCCTCTGATATTTCACAGGCTTGTCCCCACAGTAGCCCCCTTGGTCTCCCAGCTGCTGAGAGTATGGGTGCCATGTTAGAAACAGGTACACATCTAAGTGTTCAGATGGACCAGTCCTCGATGCAGACATCAGATCAATGATGGAAAAACACATCTAATCAAAAGGAGCTCTGTCACTGAACTTCGAGTGACAGAACCATGTTCTCCTGGCCCAAGGAGCCAGAGAATAGTGCAGACCAGATCCCTGCTACCCCTCATGTCCTGCCAAGACACACAGTGAGAGCTGCAGCTCCCCACCGTGCGCAGACTCAGCTCAGGATATTACTGACTCTCCCACTGCACAGTTTGAGAGGTGGTACTTAGGGCACTCGAATACATCAGGTCATCTCCAGAGGCTGGAGTGCAGGGGAGAGCTGGGCTACAAAGTGCAAAACCCAGAATAGGTTTGTGTGAATTCAGGGCCTTGTGCATACTAGACCACTATTTCACAACTCAGCCATCATGGTGACTGGGGTCCACAATCCCTCACCGTGAATTCCAGCTTAGAATCGCCTGTGAGACAAATGACCCGGGGAGTTTCACTTTCTCCCCAGGCTGTAATGTATAATAAAGAACCTCACTAGCCTTGGTAACAAGCCTGGATACAATTGATCACTTTCCTGTTTGAGTGGGAGGCTTATCTCACCAAATCATACCTCAGTTTACCCATCTGTAACACGGGACTAACCTTGTGAAATTAAGGATTGAAGAAACTGCTGTAAAATCACCATGCAGCGGAATCTCTACCTGATCAATATTAACTCTTGTGGTTGTGATTATGATTGCCCCCTTCTTTTTTACCTAAGGAGGGCATGCTGAGGACGAAGTAAGGTCAAAGTGCACAGACGGACAAATAAGTAGAATGTCAGTTCTGCACTAAGGAAATACTTCCTGCTCAGTAGGAAAGACGGAATTGGAGCCAGGGCACTTCAGTTGTTGTTGTTGTTGCTGTTTATCTATGGATACTTCCCTCGTCAACTGTAATCAAGTACCCAGCCTGTGCTGGTAGCTCCTGTAGACACTGGAGCCATGCCCTGGGGTGAAGCAAAACTTCTGTCCTCAGGACCTATTGTGCTAATGGTGGGCAATAGACAAGTTAGCGTATGTCTGTCAGTGGTGTTACTAAAATAAAATCAGACAGGGTGGATGACAGAGTAAGGGGGCTAGAGGGCTGCAGTGAGGGAACCTCTTTCATGAGGACACACGTGTCATGGGGGCTGGACGAGAGGAAGAAGAAAGTAGGCATCTGGGCAAAACTGCCAGGAAGAAAAGACCAGGAGTGGGTGGGAACCGGGAGGAAAAGGAGAGACAAGAATAGCAGGAGCTGGGGAAAGCCCTGGTGAGGTGAGGCCACGCCGGCCTGAATTTGGGCTAAGGATGGGAAGGCTTGCGAGGGTTAGGTCTGTAAAGGGAGCCATGGACTTTACCTGGAGACACAATGACGTGAGAGGAAACAGGGACTGCCATGAGTCACACTGGATACCACACTGACCCAGGCAAGCAGAGGCGGGCCTCGTTAGGAAATAGTCTGTTCTGTGTTATCCCCATTTCACAGATAGGAAAACCAAGTTGAAAACAACAAGAAAGAAATCCAGAGATCAGAGTAGCAGGGGGAGAAAATAGCCAGGAAACAGGGTAGGGCAGAGAAATTATTCATTTCAGCTAGGTGTGGTGGCACATGCCTGTAACCCCAGCATTGGGAGGCTGAGACCGAAGGATGGGAGTTTGGGTCCAACATGAGCTACACAGGGAGTTCAAGGCTAGCCTGGGCTATGTAGAGGAGAAGAGAGGGGAAGAAAAGGGAGGGGGGGAACTCTTTCTACTTCATGGAGCCCTGTGAAGCTTCATCAAGGCTCCTGATATTTCAGTGTTCTCTGCAGCCCCCATGAGGACATTACCCTTCTTTCCCTTTGCTGAGTGGCAGCCACGCTCACTCCAATATCAGGCTTGTCAGGCCAGGGCAAAAGACTAAGAAACGTCGCTTTCTTCTTCCGCATGGGATTAGGTCGGCATTAGCTCCTTATTTGTTGAGGGACTTGATCTCATTACAGATCAATTTGCTGAGTATTGAATACACAGGACAAGGAGGTGCTTCATTTCCCCAGCAGCCTGCTGTGGTCTTGAAATATCTGAAGCCCTTTCCATGCTGGCTCAGAGACTAACTCATGCTCTTGTTCTACGGGTTTCCACGGTTTCTTCCTGTTGTCTGTCACTCAGGGGCTTGGCTGTCATTGCCAGAGTTTATGATATTTTGCAAGATAAGAAAGGTAGAGGCCGGAAAGGGAACTTTGAAGTAGCTCAGGCCTGGCTGGGATTAACTCTTCCCCGCTGCTTCCTCGCTGGATGACAGGAACCAGCTTCTGCATCTTTGCAAGCTTCCAGCACTCTTAGCCACCAGGGAGGGCAGGACCTGTTCACAGAGGCCAGAGATCATTGCCACGCTCATGCCTCAAGCATAATGTAGCCCTGTGCCTGGCTCCTGGCTGTTAGGGAAATGATCTATTTCAGGAGTGTTTCCCAGTAGATGTCTAGCAAAGCACAATTATCCCAAGCTACCCAGCTTTGGTCTCTTCTCTCCAGCACCACACACACACACACACACACACACACACACACACACACACACACACTGTGGATGCTCTGGGGGGTCTTGTCTTTGACTTTCCCCAAGCCCTTTGGAATTGTTGTCAAGGGCCTTGCCCTTACTGTGGCCAAGGCCATATCAACACACTTCTCACCTTTCTTCCAACTCTGCTCAAAGAGAGATTTAGCATTCAAGGACCTGGAGCTCACAAACTGTTTAGATTGCTAAGAAAATCATAAATACAAAATCTCTAGGGCCCTTCTTTAGCATTGGAGAATAGGTCTCTGTCTGCATCTGTCTGTGAGAGGCCTTGGGACTTTTAGTTTCTTTAAACAAATTCACAACTTATACTATTTTCTTCTCAAAATACTGGATAGGTACTAGCACCAAATTATGTTTGGAATGATCAGGCCACAAAGGAGAGTGAACCATAAAATTGGATTGGCTTGTGTATAGATAACCTTTGACCTCCTGAGGAGGAGCAGCAGAGTAAGAGTCTTCACGCCTGTTCTTGTACCAGCATCAGATCAATCAAGGACCAAACAGACTTGTCAGCTCAATAGGTCAAAACTGTTTTAATTGTGATTCCTTGGATTATTAGTAATATGGAACATGCAAGCTTATTGGTCATGACCCAGTCTATAATCTCATACTAGTTTTCATATGGCAGAGTGTTTACTGAACATCACTCTTCTGTATGCAGCATGGATGCGGCCTCTACAACCAATGTTTTCCCATGGGAACTGATTAAGAATGATATATTGGGAGAGAGCAATTTGGAATTTGTTTTGAGACTCTGTGTAAATAGAAAGCAGGCCTGTTTGACTTGAGTTAAATATTAGAGGTCTACAAGGATAGCTCAGTGTTCTGAAGTGGCTTTTTTGTAAGGTGGGCTGGACATGCAGCTTTGTCGGGAGCGTGCCTCCTAGCACGTACAGGCCCTGGGTTCAATCTCTAGCACTCCCCCAAACTGGGTGTGGTAGTACATGCCTATAATTCCAGCACTCAGGATGTGGAAACAGTAGAATCAGATTTTCAAGGTGATGACCTCAGCTAGGGAGATTAAGGCCAGCCTGGGCTACATGAGATATTAACTACAAACAAACAAACAAAAACACCGTGTTTATAGCATAGCAAAGGTGGGAGGGTTGGGCAATTGTTCAGGCATCAGGGAGGCACCCTTGGACATGAACTACGTCCATCCTGTGGCAGAGAGATGTACTTCTTTCTTTTTGCTGCTTCCTGAATTTTGAAATTTCAACATACTAGATGGAGATTTTGGAAAGTGAATCTTAAAGGCAGTAATTTGCCAGGTGTATTAGCTCATTGTCTTGTTGCTGAGACATGATGCTTAACATAAGCAGCTTAAGGAAGGAGGGGCTTGCTTTGGCTTGTAGTTTGAAGGTATAGTCCATCATGGCGGCAGGAGTGCCTGGTTGCAATGCCTCCACAGTCAGGGAGCAGAGACAGAGACTGGTGTTTGGTTTCGAAACACGAATTTAAACTAAACACCAGAGGGAGAGAGGCTACCTATAAAACAGAAGCTCTTGCTTATTAGGAAGGGTGGAAGACGGGCACCACCATGGAGGACCATGGAGAATGCATGGCTGCTCCTGATTCTGCATCTCCATCCATCCTTAACACTAAACACAAAACACACAGGCAAGCTGGGACCGAGAGCTAAGTGTCTTGGCAGAGAATTAGCCAGAGCTTAAGGCAGCCATGTCCTGGCATTCAATCAGATAAAGGGGTGTCTGGGACAACTGAAAGAGAAGCGATTCTTCAAAGGGTTCCATTTTAATTACAAGCTGGTTGGAGAATATTCCTTTCCAAACCCTCCTTCTACCTGGGTTCACTTCCAAAACGTAATGGAGTTAGATTAGCCAAATGAAAGACTCCCAGGTCAGAGTGACAACTTCCCTGCCCAGCCTCAATCCACTCAGTCTTCGTACAAGTGCCTGCTCGGCTCAAGGGATTTTAGCCTCTGAAGAGAATTAGCTTGCCCTATTTCATTAGGAGACTGGCTACAGATCAAAAAGAAAAAGGAAAAAAAACAAGGAGAGAATGTGTTATACTTACCATACAGGCCTGTACACTGAGATTTCTATCCTGCTCCAGCTCCCGCCAGGAGCCTGCAGGAGCTTGCAAGTCTCCTTCTGCTTCTGTGTTCCCCTCTAGCCCAACCAAATGCTCTCCTAGCCTAAAGTTTCCCCCTCAAATTTTATTTCCTTGGTCTCAGTATTATTCTGAAAACAAAAGATTTTTTTAAAGTGGAACTCTGATAACGTACCCTTCTAAATCTGTACGCTATGACCACTTTAGCCTAGCAGATAAGCCCCCCTCAGTCCCCCCCAAGTCAGAAAGAAGTGAATCTCTGAGAGGCCATATATATGCAATGCATGTATTAGGCACCTACTGAATGCCAGGCTTTGTATCTACTTTGCAAGTATGCTGCTATGGGAGAAGCAACCTTTTGCTGTTTGCTTAGTTCTTTAAATTCAGAGAGCTGGGAGCCATCATCCCCAGGGTACAGAGGAGTAAATTGAAGCCCCAGGAAGCTCAGGAGTTTGCTCAGAATCTCCTATCTCAAAGAAACAGCCAAGCTAAGGCTTGCCCCCATCTGCTGGGTACCTAAGAAGATTTTATGGTGATCTAACAGGGCATTGGGGAGAGCAAGACCCTGCCAAGGACGCTTGCACAGGAGTTAATGGGACTGCAAATGCTTCTGTTCCTGTGACTGGGTTTTGAGTTCCTCCACCCTAAAATGGGATTCAGAGGGTATTCTCCTAGTGGGCTCTCCTGTGATGATTAAAAGATGAAGCCGGCAAGACCTGAGACCATGCAAGTCTTTACAAGGGACTTTATTTTTTGTGTGTATTTACATGCAAACACACACACACACACACACACACACACACACACACACACACACAAATGTGTAGACCAGAGATCACACTCTAAAACTGCCTTCTGACTTGATTTTTGTTTTTCTTTTGAGACAGAACCTCTCACTGGTCCAGAGCTCACCAAGTAGACTAGACTGACTGTGGAGCGAGCCTTAGGCATCTGCCTGTCTCTACCTCCCCCGCAGTGTGGATACAACACAACACCATGTACTGCTTTTTATGTGGGAGCCAGGGACTGAACTCAGGTCCTCATGCTTGCAAGACAAGCCCTTTATTGACTGAGCTATCTCTGAAACTCATTCAATCCATGTTATTCTGATTAACAACAATTCATGTTACTTAGAAAGAGGAAAATTCCTCATCATAGCTAAGAACATACCATTTCTTCCTTCTAGGCTGCTCTAGGTAGAGGGGATTCAACTCTAACAATGTCATGTAGACTACTAAAGGCTTTCTCTCTTGCCAAATGATCATCAGCCTCAGTCAATACAGGGTTACAGCCCATCCCCAAGCCCCCTGTCTCCAAGAGAAGCCTCACTGAGAAAAGAGATACTTAGGAGAGTAAAAAGCCTTAAGAATCTAAAACACTCTACAATATTAAATGGCTAAGAAAACAAATGTCATTGTGAGGGAACTTTCTAGAAAAAAAATGAGAAATTTACAGGAATCTAAGGATGGCCCCCAAGCTTAGGAACTCCATGTGCTCCTTTTTACCAAAATGCTTTCCCTGCTCTCCCCCTCCCCCACCGTTCCAGCCCCAAGCCATTCTTCAGAAACTGGGCTTTTAAAAGCCTTTTAAAATTTAAAAATCCAATAGGCTTTTGCTGAACACCCACAGAGATTTCCCTGCTTCCGAGCCAACCCCTGTTCTGTGACAGGGCCAGCAAGTGGAGCGGTTCAAAAGGCACCCTCGGAGGCCAGAGGGCCCGGGTTCACACCCCGTGGCTGCCACTTAGAGTGTCAATTGCCTTGGGCAAGGTATTCAGAGCCTCAGGACCCGAATTCAAACTTATTCCTTCTGGAATCTTTCATCTGTTTTTCTCTCTTTTGGAAACCTGCTCATTTCCTGCTCTGACTCTCCCTCCCCTGCTTCCCTCGATGCCTCAGGAATTACTAGTGATACCTGCAAACCCAGTACCCCAGTTCAGAGAGCAAGCAACCTGGCCCTGCAGGCCAAACCCAACCTCCATCTCTTTCAGGAAGTAAAGTCTTATTGGAGCGTGACCACGCCCCTTCATTTACATACCCTCTATGGCTACTTTCCCACTAAAACTGCAGGCTTAAACAATCCCCACAAGACTGCTTCCTATGAGCTGGGAAGCTTCAAATATTTACTGTGTGCCTGCTAGTAAAACATGCCTGCCTCCCTTGGCCTAGTTCAGAGTCTCCAACACTAATGCAGGGTGTGGAAAATCCAACATCGTGATCCTTTCTCTTGAGACTTATAACATGTTGCTATATCCAACAGGAATTGATTAAATATAGATAATATACTAAATTAGAGATGAGTTAGAGTGCAGATTTTTGTTCATTTATTTATTTTTTCAGTACTGGGGATCAAACTCTGGGTCTCATATATACTAGTTGAGTGTTCAACCACTGAGCTACATCCCCAGTCCAGTGGTATTAACATACATTTTTAAATGCTACAATTTGGAAGGGAATTCATTTATCTTCCTTCCCTTTTCTGTCTTTCTTTCTTTCTTTCTTCCTACTAGTCGCTCCCTCCATTCCTTTCTTCCTCTTCCTCATACCCTTCCTTTCATGCCAAGGATAGAATCTAGGGCCTTGTACAGACTGAGCAAATGATCTAACTGCCACTGAGGTACATGGACTGGAAATGTTTTGACTGGGAGAAGCACCTTGTTCATTAAATGTTTTGGACAGTGAACTGGGTGGTGTACCTTCAATCAAACGTGTTAAGTACCTAATCTTCCCGACACCGTGAGAGCTGGGTATATGTGTACTACTGCAATGCATCCTCACTAAAGCCCTATGAGGTTAACATTGCAGTCATTTCCACAACAGGTTACAATGACCATCATGTCATCATTGAAGTCTTCAGTCTTAAAAAGCAGGAAATGATGTAATTTTCCAGACTTTATGCACAAAATGGGGGTGAACTTGATAAAGCAGTCACCAAAAGCCATACAACTGGTGACATGCTGGAACCGTTATCCAACACCAGGGTCTCCTAGGTTGACCTTTTAGCTGTGTTGCCTGTCTGTCATGTTCAGTGGGATGGTATCAGTTTCCCATAGTCTTGAAATGTAAGGATCTTGGTAAGTCATCTTCTCTGAACACCTGGGTCCCCTCTCTCAGGACTCACTTCATACCTTCTGATTCCACTTCTCTCTCTCTCTCTCTCTCTCTCTCTCTCTCTCTCTCTCTCTCTCT
>CABHPP010140274.1:13697-33652 GCA_902168425.1 Peromyscus attwateri
TATCTATCTATCTATCTATCTATCTATCTATCTATCTATCTATCTATCTATCTATTTATGTCAAGCCACCTCCTCTAAACACGCTGCTTGCACAAAGTCTCCTCTGATGGCGGATGGCGGACGTTTGGCGTCTCTAGCAAGCTTGGTGCTGCAGTTCCCGCAGGACATGCTACTGGAAAATGAGCTGCTGTGGGCGTCATCAGCATCTACAGGAGCTAATGCTACTGTCCCCGAATGACGACAAGATTCGGGTTCAGAGAGTCCAGGTGACTGAGACTACACCCCACACCCGATGACTGATGAACCTGCGTGTTCTAACCTGAACGTTCATCGTTTTTGTTTTTTCAGTTAAAAAGAAACAAGACGGGGCCCGCTGTTTGTATCAGAAAGGTATACGGTTTACAGCAAAACGGAGCAGAAGGTACAGCCTTCCCCACGTCCCCCCTGCAATTATGAGTTTCCTTTCTTTAAAATTACTTTGGAGGTCTTCTAAATTTTAAAAACTAGTCCTAAATTCACTTGTGAGAATAAATTGGTAAAAATGGCTAACACACTTTAACAGAGAAAGAGCAGCCGGTGCGGACTTGTCACAGATTCAAGAGAGTAATAATTAGAGTTTACTTAGTACTACGTGTGTAAGAGTCTTTACAATAACCTTACATCAACATGCCTGTTGTTGTCCCCATTTTACAGATGAGAAAAAGTGAGGCACAGGGGAAAAACAGGTGATTTTTCTCAAGGTTTTCTCAACTGGAGTTGACTGAGCTGGGATTTTACCCCTATCTGTTAGACACCTCAACTGCCCTTCTCATGTTTACATAGCCTGGATAACGGAAGTATGGTGAAGACTTGATGAATGTAAGGATGATACAGTGGAACCAAGACGGATCATCAGGGATGGTGAGTGCGTTCAGTAAATGGCCCTAGGGAGACAACAGGTCTGGGGATCAGACAGCCCTAAGCGAAGACAGCAGCAGCTCACCCACTTCCTAAGGCTCGATTTGGCATACAAACAGCAGGCAACTTAGTGGAGAGGGCTTGGCTGGTGGGCATGGGGTATTGGAGTCAATTCCCGGGACTACACACAAACCACATCAAACAGAAGAAAACCAAACACCACCTCACGGGAATACGTGAGTGTTTCACACCGTGCCTTACCCAAAACGAGCCTTTTGTAAACTTTATTATTATTGGCACTCGGCTATCATTACCATCGACAAGGCAGGTATAGAGCTGTAATCTCTCTACCTTACACCATATACACAGAAGTTTCAGTTAAATGTGGGGGGAGGAGTAAGGGGGGGCTGCAATGGCGATCCAGTCAGTGAAGGGCTTGCTGTGCAAGAACAGAGATGCTAGTTTAGTCCCTAGTGCCCACCTGAAAGCTGGATGTGCTGGAGCACACCTGTGACTCCAGCACTCGGGAGGCAGAGGAAGAAGAACCCCTGGGGCCTGCTGGCCACCCGGTCTAGCAAAATTGGCCAGCAGCAGGTTCAGTGGGAGACCTTGTCTCAAAAAGAAGATAGAGGGGCCAGGTGTGGTAGTCTTTAATCCCAGCACTCTGGAGGTGGAGGCAGACAGTTCTCTGTGAGTTTAAAGCCCAAAGAGAGCTCTAGGTTGGTCAGGGCCATGCCGTGAGATCCTGTCTCAAAAACAATAATAACAAAATAAGGTGGAGAACAACTTAGAAGGACAGTCAGCCTTGACCTGTGACCTTCTCATGCACCAGCATACATGCTTGCACACTCTCACATGTGAGAATGTGCGTGCACACACAAAAAGAATAGAAAGTAAGCTGGGCCGGGTGGTGGTGACACACGCCTTTAGTCCCAGCATCAGGGAGACAGAGGCGAATGGATCTCTGTGAATTTGAGGCCAGCCTGGTCTACAAAGAAAGTTCCAGGACAGCCAGGACTACACAGAGAAACCCTGTCTCGAAACACCATCACCACCCAAAAATTAATTAATTAATTAATTAAGAGGTGGGGCTTCTCTTACATTGTTGTGGAGGGCTAGTAGACATGATTTTCTGGAAAGCAAATGGCAATATGTCTCTAGAACCTTAAATGCTTGTATCTTCTTAACAAGCTCTGCTTCCAACAGACTCTCTTCAAGAAGAGCCCCCCCCCCCAAAAAAAAACACATGTTCAGGGTGGTTGTAGAAATGTAAATGGTTTAAAAACCCTCAGGAACCACCTGCGCTTGGGAACCTGAGCAGCCAGTCAACATTTTCCTTCTGAAGAATTTAAAAGCATGGGGAAACCCTTGTGGTCAAATGAAGAGAAAAAAATAAAGCAAGGTCAAATTGATATTCAAAAGATGTTTTTAGGGCTAGAGAAAGAGTTTAGGGGTTAAGAGCACTGGCTACTCTTTCAGAGGATCCAGGTTTGAGTCCCGACACCCATATGGAGGCTCACAACTGTCTGTAACTCCAGTCCCAAGGGATCTGATGCCTTATAAACATATATAAGATACATGTTATGTATCTACTGCATATATGTGTGGAGGACTGGATGGAGATATGTATGCATGCATGTTTGGAGAAAACGGTTAGAGAAATATGCCAAAATGTAAAAATAGTATTATCCTGGTAGAGAGATTATGTTTTTAATTCCTGTCTTATACTTCAATTTAAAACAAAACTAAACACTGAGCATGTATTACACTTGCAGGCTACCCCCGGTGTCACTCATAAGAGACCAGGCAAGGACCACACGCAAAAACAGTAGGCGTTCTGGGTTTTACGTCTAGCTCTGCCTATCTGTAGCATAAGGCTGTGAGCAGATCGCCACACTGCGGGGTATGCTAATTTCCTCATCAGTAAGAGAGAGATGATTACAAACCTCTCTCATGGGGCTTCTGGGAGGAGTGTGGGTGGCAGGTGCCACGCATCAGGCCCAAGACATAGCACAAAGTACTCGCCGATCGTGCCCACCATTATCCCAGCCTCCTAAGGGTTTGGGTGTGTCCTCCATTGATTCTCAATGTCCTGAAATGTTCAGGTCACTGTTGTAGAGGACAAGTTCCTTTAACGTTGTTTTCAATGTTATTAATTAAAAACAACTACAAGCCGGGCGGTGGTGGCGCACGCCTTTAATCCCAGCACTTGGGAGACAGAGGCAGGTGGATCTCTGTGAGTTCGAGGCCAGCCTGGGCTACAGAGCGAGTTCCAGGACAGGCTCCAAAGCTACACAGAGAAACCCTGTCTCAGAAAACAAAAAACAAAAACAAAAACAAAACAAAACAAAAGGGTTGGGGATTTAGCTCAGTGGTAGAGCGCTTGCCTAGCAAGCGCAAAGCCCTGGGTTCGATCCTAAGCTCAAAAAAACAAATAAATAAAAATAAAAATTAAAATTAAAAAAACTATAAAATAATATCCTAGCTGCCTTTTATTTCTTTGACACCCACCTTTCCTCCCTCTCTTCTCCACATTTTGGAACATGATGCTGTCTTAGTCACCTGACGGAGCTGACAGACTGACCACCTCATCATGAATTTCCCACGCTTTACCAGGAAGTGAAGAGAAGCAGAAAGCAGAGGAGAGGAGGGAAGAGGGGAGTGGAGGGGAGGAGGAAGGAGGGGAGGGGAGGAGGGAGTGTTTGTATATTTTTTTTCACATTACAGACATAACGGCAGTGTGATGTGGTGATCCCGTGACCCGCGCCCGGTGCCGCGGGCTCTGCCCCTATTCCGGCTGACCGTGTCCTCTACCTCATACAAGTCCGTTACTGCAGGACGGAAGGAGGCTCCTTACATTTGAACTGTGGCCATCTGCAGTCTCTTCACGGCTGTACTGAGGTCTGCCTTGAATTTCAGCACTTCCCATTTTGAGCAAGGAATCCAACCTTTAAAAAGGCAACACACGCATTGAACACCAAAGAGGTAATTTAAAACATATATACCCCACCAGGCCTGGCTGGGTAAACCATGCCACAAGTCTACCAGAGCCTATTTGGAAAGGAAGACATACCCAATTGTGTTAAACTATGCATAATTGTGCCCTTAAAACCATCTCTTCTCGGGGCTGGAGAGATGGCTCGGAGATTAAGAGCACCGGCTGCTCTTCCAGAGGACATGAGTTCAATTCCCAGCAACCACATGGTGGCTCACAACCATCTATAATGAGATCTGGTGCCCTCTTCTGGCATGCAGGCAGAACACTGTATACACAACAAATAAATAAATCTTTAAACACAAAAACAAACAAAAACTGATCTCTTCTTGAAGGCATTTGCACTGAAACAGAATGAGAGCTCTAACCCCAAGTGGGTCAATCCCTACATACAACACCATCTGACCATCTGAATCTTCCTGAATCCCTGAATCCCTACGCTCTGGACAGAGACAGAGCCACTGTAGACCAGAGTCCCCATCACCCCTGCACCCAAGACTCGGGACAGAGTCCTATCTGCCAGAAAGAACTTTGGGTCAGTTGCCATCGGATGGATTTTAGGTCTAGCGAACTTGAAGAATAAACTCAACATCCCTGCGCTTTTTTTTTTCCCTCGTGTAAAATGAGGAACTTGAGTGAGGTGGTATCTAAGGCCCCTCTCAGTTCTAATCTTCTCTTGTAAAAATTCTGTCCTTGTAGTAAAAAACTAGAAAGGCCCCTGGGCAGTTTAGGGAGGGGATGGGAGGGGTTTAGAAGAGAATCTACCCATTTCATCCCACCAAGTTAATAAATGACAGGGGAAAATGGGAAACATGGCTCCTCCTACGTGAGCACCATCATCACCATCTAGAATGTTGCCTTGTGCAAAGGGGAAGAGAGGCAAGTCTCCAGAATGGCATTCATGTTCCATCTCCAGACCCTTGCCTATATGGTCTGCTCTTCGTTTATTTATTTATTTTTATTTTTTATTTTATTTTTTTCCCGGAGCTGAGGACCGAACCCAGGGCCTTGCACTTGCTAGGCAAGCGCTCTACCACTGAGCTAAATCCCCAACCCCTTATTTTTTTTTAATTTATTTTATGTACATTGGTGTTTTCCCTGAATGTATGTCTGTGTGAGAGTGTCAGGTCCCCTGGAACTGGAGTTACAGACAGGTGTGAGCTGCTATGTGGGTGCTGGGAATCGAACCAGGGTCCTCTGGAAGAACAGTCAATGCTCTTAACTGCTGAGCCATCTCTCCAGCCCCCTGCTCTTCATTTTACCCATGGCTTTAGTTGAAACCGGCAGGGGGCAGTGTGGCGCCTTTGTGTTCACCACCTCCTTGTCCCATGGTAGCCTAGGTTGGGAACAAACATCACCCTCTCACAAGACTATGGAATTTCTTCCTTTCCTCTGAATGTAAACTAACTAAAGATCCCTACCATCCCTGAGTCAATAAACCAGGTTGACCAATAATATTACTCGGTCTTCCAGGCTACTGTGATTGGGTAGTCTGACTCAAACAGAGCTCATTGGGCAGTACATGGGATTGACATGTGACGCCTAGAGAAAAGAACCCTTCTTCCTAAGCAAGGAATGGGTAACTTTAAGAACAGCAGGGACCATTTTCCTCTTCATTTGCTGGGAGCTTGACTATGGAACTTGGCTGCACAGAGGCAGAGCAGAGCTCCTGGGAGGCTGAGTCCCACACCTGCCCTGGCCTCTGCTCCTACAGTTCTTCCTTTGCTTCTTGTAAATGACCCTCCTGCTCCCGGGACATGGACAAAGAATTACTGCTTAAGCTACTGTGAGTTGAACTGCCTTTTACCAGCAAAAGAGTACAGACCCAACCAAGATCGCCTTCAATCAGGCTTCACAAGATCCTAAGAACTAGCCTTGTCTTAGAGAAGAAGATTAAATGGACCGCACCCTGGTTTCTATGGGACCAGATAATGTCCTTGCCGCTCCCAGTCCCCAAACCTGCCCTTTGATGACCAAGGCCTGGATCCTTCTCACAGACTACAGAGGGAGCTGGCCACTGACCGGTCATTTGGTTGCCTATGTGACACTTCCCGTCATTGGGGCACTTGATGAATTCCTGGACGTTTACGCGTCGGAGTTCTGGGGTTCTTCTATTTTTTCCTGCTTGGTGTTTGTCCCATGTACTCTGCTTGGATGCACCGATTTCCTCAACACCTGGCCCACCCTGAGAGCCATGTCAGCCCCAGATTCTGATCCCTGAATACATAGTGTGCAGATGGGTGGGGAGCACAGAGACGCACCTGGTCCCCAAGCGCTTCTCCAAGAATCCCTTAACATTTCATACCGTTCTTAGGTTTAAGATAAAGGGCCATAAAAAGCAAGCCCACAGGGCCCAGAGAAGTCCATCTTACTTCCTGTGCATTCTCTGACTGCACAGCCCCTGGCTAGATCATGCCTGAGCACCAAGGTTCCCCTTTCCTGACATTCATATATCATCGACTTTATAAGCGTATCCAAGAGTCCACAGCATCCTTTCAGATTCTGCAACCGTACTCTTCCTTGGGGAGTCTCCTTGGTAACAGCTACAGAGTTTAAGAATGCAGGTTTGCCTTTGGACACACAAACCTTTGTTCTTGGTTCAGAGTAATTTGATACTATGACAGAAGGGTCCTGGGCCTCTCTCTTCCAAGAATATGAACCTTATTGCCACCAAACCTGGCTTCTCAGAACCATGAGGGGTAAGCTCCCAGAGTATAGGGTAGTAACGCTAGAGATGGCCAACTCAAAGGGGAGGCCTTTGACAAGTTTACTTGGAACCTGGGAACTTCAGTGTCTTCCTCTGACGGAGGATGCAATAAAAGGACAGCTTAGAAAAAGTCTTGAACTTGGGAAACAGAAGTGACCTCACTCTGGTTGCATATCAGAGTTGACCCTGATGAGTATGGGGTCTTACCATTTTGAAAGCAGAACTTGGATTTTAGTGAGAAGTGAATGACCCCGGATATACAGCTCTCCTGGGTGGTCTGGGATACCTGGGGGTTACCGAGTAGAGCTAGAAGGAGGGAAGATGGAGAGATATTAGGAGGAGGTGAGGAGAAGGAGAAGATAAAAAACACCTCTCTAGAACATCATCAACAGAAAACCAAATGATTGGTAAATAACATTCCTACCCAGATGCTAATAAAGATTTCAAACACCAATAATAGTCTGGTGTGGTGAGATGTGCCTTTACTCCCAGCCCTTGGGAGGCTGAGGCAGGCAGATCTCTGTGAGTTCAAGGCCAGCCTGGTCTATATTGTGAGACCCTGTCTCAAAAAAAAAAAAAAGCCAATAAAATAAGTCCCAATAATAACCCATAAGATATTTTCAACCATTTGTAACTTAAATGAATCAGCTTTTAAAACTGGAAACGCCTCTGCATAATTTCTTGATTCCTTAAGAGGCTGTGAGATGCCAGGCTGTGGTGGCGCATGCCTTTAATCCCAGCACTCCGGAGGCAGAGGCAGGTGGATCTCTGTGAGTTCGAGGCCAGCCTGGGCTACAGAGTGAGTTCCAGGAAAGGCACAAAGCTACATAGAGAAACCCTGTCTCAAAAAAGAAAAAAAAAAAGAGAGAGAGAGAGAATGTGAGATTACAAAGAGCACCATACTTGGCTTCTTCTGGAGCCTTTACGGCTCTAAAGACTGTTACCTGTCCTGTCGTGAAAATGAAAGATCTAACCTACGTGAAATGCTTCACGCACCCTTATCCTCCCGACACTCAGGACTGCCAAATTCCCTGTTATCGAGATAAAGCTGGGTGCTGGGGAAGAACTGGTCCGGGGATCTTGTTGGTGGGCAGGATTCTGGGAAGTTCATGCGTGGAGTCAGGGCTTTCGGGAATCAAATGTTAATGTAGAACGAGACATAGACATAGAGACATTAGGAATGTATTGGGCAAAATGCTTGAGAGAACAAGAAGGGAGGGATGTAGAGGAGGGCGGGAGCCACCTCTCAGGCAGTGGCATGAAACTGAGTCCCAGAGAGGAAAAGAGAGAGGAAAGAAAGTTGGTTGGAACACCTGATAGTGCATTGCGGCCTAAGAGCGGTCAACAAAGCCACAGCGAGTCGTTAAGAGAGAGCCGGTCGCAAGTGCCCCATGTCCCCAAGGAATGGGCGAAGAGGAATGTCTGAGCCTTCGGGGGTCATCAGACGATTACATTTCCTGTAGCAGAAGAGCGGAAAGAGACACTTTCATGGCGGCTTTCTCCTTTAAGGCAGTCCTCAACTGTCCTTGAGTTTCCTGCATGCGTTTCAACCGAAACTGAACGTTAAATGAATAATAATAGACACAAATGCTAACAAAGGGGAGGGGGATCTGTTAATGGAAAATACTGCTTAAGAATTAAAAAAAAAAAAAAAAAAGGCCAGGCTTGGTGGCGCACGCCTTTAATCCCAGCACTCAGGAGGCAGAGGCAGGAGGATCTCTGTGAGTTGGAGGCCAGCCTGGTCTACAAAGTTTCAGGATAGCCAGGGCTACACAGAGGAACTTTGTAAGGGTATCAGTATCGGCTCAGAACACCCCAAGACCAAGTTCTCAGCACAGAGGAGACTTATTTGCCCCAGAGGGACAAAAGGCAGGGATAAGAGACAAAGACAGGAGACAGAGGAAGAGGGAGACAGGGAAGGGAACCAGGGAGAAGAGGAAGGAATGTTTGTCCTGGGGGGGTGGGGGTGGGGGGGATAATGACAAAGGACTGTCTTTGGATAGAGAGGAGACAGATGTGGTGGTCCATAGGAAAATGTCGGTTTATAAAGAGAAAAGGGGAAACCTTTTCGGTTGTTAGGACGAGGTGTTTCATTTTAATTGGGCATGTTAATTAGGGCAGTCAAAGGGGACTTTTGATTGCTGGACTTCAGTACTTCAGTAGCTGGACCTTGGAAGTCAGCCTCAGGAGGAAGAAGTGGCCAAATAAAGGAATAGACCTTGGTGGCTAGCTTTAGGAATGAAATCCAACTGTTTTTTATTAAGGCAGAAGGAATTGGGGAGAAGGGCAAGGCCTGCCAGAATCATGCCCACCATCCTCAAGCTGGCCACAGTCTCTTCAAACCCTGTCTCAATCAATCAAACAAACAAAGCCAAAAACAAAAAACCCCCAAAACAAACAAAAAGCAACCAAACAAACAAGAACCAAAACACCAACAAAAAACTGCCTGTTAAGTTTACTGGCTCCTGACACTAATATGTCTCTGAGTCCACCCATTTGTCCTCATTCATAGGGTGCTGCTGTGTAAATTTCCTATAGATTGAACATCCTACAGAGAAGTTCCTTAAGCAGGAAGGGAAAGAACTCAAAAGAGCTTCAGGAAGTCCCTGAAGCTGACCAGATTCTCTAGCCCTCTCCTGGCCAGAGTAAGCAATAAAAGCTAAGACTTGGGGGTGGGGGGTGGGGGTGGGAGACTGGGGGAGAGCAGGAGAAGGGATGAGAGAGGGATCTGTGGTTGGTATATAAAATGAATTTTAAAAATCGAAAAAACAAAAAACAAACAAAAAAATAAAAAAATAAAAAATAAAAAAAAAGCTGAGATTCCCTCTCAGGCAAACAGAGCTGCCAAGACTCTGAGACCAGATCAGTTGTCTGGAAGAAGCAGAAACAAGAGCTATCTGGAAGAGGTGTAGACCAATCGAGGCGCCTGAAAAGAACACTCTCCGACCTCTGTAACTTTGATGGGAACATATATTATCCCTAAATTTTATCTCATAAATCAATGTCTGATTCTTAATTCAAAACTGTATTGATTGCCGTAAGAGAATCCCAAGGGAGAAGACTACCATGTGCTTTTACACCGTGTTTAATGTTTCTTTCTCCTGGAAATCATTAGTTAGTACTAGAAATGATTGTTGCAAGATAGACAACACCAAGACAATGCTTTACCAGGATCTCACCTACATATGGTCTTGTTCACTTATCACGGAATACTCATAAATACAGCCGGTAGCTCCAACTTACATGGTTTTTCTGAGAGTTTGTTGCGTGCCCCGTGAGAAATTTTTCTCGCTTTAACAAGTTGATGTTCCTCTTGAGGGTGCTCCTTGGCGTCTGGGTGGACTTTGCATTCCTTGAAGCTGATGATGGACATGGAGCTGGGACCCCCTCCCAAGTCCCTGTCTTGTTCCAACGTTTCCTTTGGGGATTCGTTCTCATGAGAATCCTCGATCAGATCTAGCCAGCTGTAAGTCATGAGATTGATGAGTCCCTCAGGAAAAGCCATGCCATTCTTAGCATACCTCTTCAATGTCTTTTCGAGTTCATAGAGTATTTCAGAGGCGATGAGTCTGTACTCTTCAAAGAGGGTCTTATACAAGGACATTTTGGAGAATTTAGAATTCAAAGGAAACTTGGGAATACTCGGAGGTTCTGAGATGATGAGCATGTGGGACTTGTCTTCTTTCTCAGGTAAAGCTACTGTGTTCTCTTGGGCTTCCTTTGGTTCTGTTGATTCTTCGATTTGGTGACTGTAAAAGAATGTGTACAAGTATTAAAAAGATCTTACATGCTTTAACCTGTTAATTTGAAGTCTAGACATCCATCTTATAATGTATAACACCTGGGGCTGGCTGGAGAGATGGCTCAGAGGTTAAGAGCACTGGCTGCTCTTCCAGAGTTCAATTCCCAGCAACCACATTGTGGCTCACAACCATCTATAGTGAGATCTAGTGCCCTCTTCTGGTGTGCAGGTGTACATGCAGACAGAACACTGTATACATAAATGGCCGGGCGTTGGTGGCGCATGCCTTTAATCCCAGCACTCGGGAGGCAGAGGCAGGTGGATCTCTGTGAGTTCGAGGCCAGCCCGGGCTACCAAGTGAGCTCCAGGAAAGGCGCAAAGCTACACAGAGAAACCCTGTCTCGAAAAACCAAAAAAAACAAAACAAAACAAAAAAAAAAGGTAAAAAAGAAATCTTTAAATGCATAACACCTTTTATAAAGTGGCTTGCTGAAACTTTGCTATTATCAGGAAAAAAAGTTGTAGAACGCTTCGTAGGTGTGGTGCTTTGAAAGTGAAAGGCCCCCATAGGACCATAGGGAGTGGCACTCTTAGGAGGTGTGGCTTTGTTGGAGTGGTGTTGGAGGAAGTGTGTCACTGGCAGGGAAGGAGGCTTCTGCTCAAGCTACACCCAGTGTGGCACACAATCTCCTTGTGCTGCCTGCGGATCAAGATGCAGAACTCTCAGCTCCTTCTCCAGCACCATGTCTGCCTGCATGCTGCCATGAAGATAACGGACTAAAAACTTCTGAAACCGTAAGCCAGCCCCAATCAAATTGTTTTCTTTCTAAGAGTTGCCATGGTCATGGTGTCTCTTCACAGAAAGAAACCCTGACTAAGACAGGAGGGGAGGAAATTTAGTGAGCAGTGCTAGAGTCACACAGTGAGCTGGTCAGAAGAAGCCTGTCGTAACACTGTCTCACAAGTATGCATGATAGTATGTGTAAAATGACTTCAAATATAGGATACGACTGTATGGGTATATGTAAGTATACAGCGTATTTGATAATAAAAAGACTAAGCCAGTGTCCACCAAAGGGTGGACAGGGGAATTACAGAGTCATTTAATTGTCCCTTCTTTAAACCAGGTGTGATGGCACATACCTTTATTAGAGACACTGTCTCAAAATAATAATAATAATAATAATAATAATAATAATAATAATAATATAAAATGTTCTTCTTTTATACTTCTCAAACCTTTTACATAAAATATTTATCATATTAATACACACATGACTAAACACAGTGTGCTTTGTTTATTCATTTGTTTAATTATAAGACACAACACAGGGAGGCAGAGGCAGAGGCAGGCGGATCTCTGTGAGTTCGAGGCCAGCCTGGGCTACCAAGTGAGTTCCAGGAAAGGCGCAAAGCTACACAGAGAAACCCTGTCTCGAAAAACCAAAAAAAAAAAAAGACATAACAGAGACTTTCTCCAAAAAGTGTTCCAGGACCTCAGGTATACTGGGTAAATACCATATCTGAAGCACACCCCCAGCTCCTGAATTTCTTACTAGACTTCAGATATGTTCTGTTGTTCCTCAGTCTGTCCTACACACTTCAGTCATATATTAGGATATTATATTAAATTTCTAAACCATGCAATAGACACAGGCCCATAAGCAGAGCCAACATATCCTATGCTTTAAAATTACAAGTGAAATGGTCTTCCTTTTAGTTTTAGTTTTTATCATTTTTCTTTTCTTTCTTTTTTAATTTATTTACTTTACACATACGGGTGTTTTGCCTGCATGTATATCTGTGTATCACATGCATGCCTGTTGCCCACAGAGGCCAGACAAGAGCGCTGGATCCCCCGAGACTGAAGTTACAGATAGATGGGAGCTACCATGTAGGTGCTGGGAATCGAACCCAGGTCCTCTGGAAGAGCAGCCAATGCTCTTAACCACTGAGCCATGTCTCCAGTCCTATCTTTTCGTGTTAGGTTTCTAGGCAGCCACTACCATGCCCAGTTGGTCTTCCCCTCTTGGCTAGAGCACATGGGTATTTCAAAGAAATGTTTCCATAGAGGATAACTGGAGGAGCCGAACAAAGCATAGTCTTAGAATTCTTCTTCTTCTTTTTTTTTTTTTTTTTTGGTTTTTTGAGACAGGGTTTCTCTGTGTAGCTTTGCGCCTTTCCTGGAGCTCACTTGGTAGCCCAGGCTGGCCTCGAACTCACAGAGATCCGCCTGCCTCTTCCTCCCGAGTGCTGGGATTAAAGGCATGCGCCACCAATGCCCGGCTTCTTAGAATTCTTTAGTTGATGTGTAGAAGTTGTGAACATTAATGTACCATTCTAACATTCACACAATGTTACTTCATACAGTACGTAATTATTAGATGGTGGCGACTGGTATATTTATCCTCTCAGTTGTTTATTATTCCTTTGTATTAAAAACATTCAAAATCACAGAAAGTGTGCATGAGGATGGTGGAAGGTAGGGATGGGAAGAGGGTGGTTAGAGGGAACAGGTGTGCGGTGTGGTTGGCTGGGAGGAACAACTTCTAATGTCCTACAGCTTAGTAGGACAACTATGGCTGAGAACAAGTCATTTAATATTTTAGAAGGTTATTATTATTATTATTGTTGTTGTTGTTGTTTTGTTTGTTTTTCAAGACAGGGTTTCTCTGTGTAGTTTTGGTGCCTGTCCTGGATCTCACTCTGTAGCCCAGGCTGGCCTCGAACTCACAGAGATCCTCCTGGCTCTGCCTCCCGAGTGCTGGGATTAAAGGTATGCACCATCGCCACCCAGTGGTTTTTATTATTATTATTATTATTTTTAATTTTCCGGAACTGAGGACCAAACCCAGGGCCTTATGCTTGCTAGGCAAGTGCTCTACCACTGAGCTAAATCCCCAACCCCGGTTTTTATTATTTTTAAAGGGTGTGTGTGTGTGTGTGTCCGTGTCCCTGAGGCCAGAGGCATCAGACCTCCCTAGACCTGCAGTTGTGTTGTGAGCTGCCAGACATGGGTCCTGGGGACTCAACCTAAGGACTAGAGATACAGCTCAATGGCTAAGTAGGACCCAGGTTCTATTCTGAGCACCCACATGGCAGCTAACAACCAGTTGTAACTCCAGTTCCAATGCATCTGCTGCCCTCTTCTGGCCCCTATGGGTACTGGATACTCATGGAACACATAAATACAAGCATACAAACACTCATACTCATAAAGTAAAAACAAATAAATCTTGAAGAAAATAAATTTTAAACATTTTTAAAAAGCTATAGTGGCCGGGCGGTGGTGACGCATGCCTTTAATCCCAGCACTCGGGAGGCAGAGCCAGGCGGATTTCTGTGAGTTTGAGGCCAGCCTGGTCTCCAAAGCGAGTTCCAGGAAAGGCGCAAAGCTACACAGAGAAACCCTGTCTGGAAAAAAAAAAAAAAAGCTATAGTGACCTAACAAGAATATGAAGAAGTTCTATCCAATGTCTGAGAGAAGGCGGCAATCCAATAACAACAACAACAATAATGATGATGATGATGATGATGCTGAAATCCACCTCACACTTCTGCAGATGAAGGGTGGGATGCAAAATAATCCACTAATTCTAGAGAAATATCTGAGAAGCTTAGAGAATTATCGGGTCTTCCCAATAGTGTTGTGGGGGGCAATGGCTCAAAATTTGATACCCAGAATCCTTGGGAAAGTAACTTGTTGGGACTCAAAGAGCTGTACCTTAAGAATAAGAATTATAGGGCTGGAGAGATGGCTCAGAGGTTAAGAACACTGACTGTTCTTCCAGAGGTCCTGAGTTCAATTCCCAGCAACCACATGGTGGCTCACAACCATCTGTAATGAGATCTGGTGCCCTCTTCTGGCTTGCAGGAATACATGCAGGCAGAACACTATAAATATATTAAATAAACAACATAATAAATAAATAAATATTTTAGAAAAAAAAAAAGAATAAGAATTACAATGGGCTTCACGGCACACGAATTGGAAGGCAGAGGCAGGCGGATCTCTGTGAGTTCGAGGCCAGTCTGGGCTACAGAGTGAGATCCAGGACAGGCACCAAAACTACACAGAGAAACCCTGTCTTAAAAAAACCAACGGGCTGGGCGGTGGTGGCGCACGCCTTTAATCCCAGCACTCGGGAGGCAGAGCCAGGTGGATCTTTGTGAGTTCGAGGCCAGCCTGGGCTACCAAGTGAGTTCCAGGAAAGGCGCAAAGCTACACAGAGAAACCCTGTCTCGAAAAACAAAAAAAAAAAAAAACAAAAAAAAAGAAAGGAAGGAGGGAGGGAAGAAGAAAGGAAGGAAGGAAGGAAGGAAGGAAGGAAGGAAGGAAGGAAGGAAGGAGGAAGGAAGGAAAGGAGGAAGGAAGAAAGAAAGAAAAGTAGGAAGAAAAGAAGGAAAAGAAATTGCCTAATAAACGTAGACCAGCATTTTCAAATACAGCTCCAAGTGATCCCACTTTCTGAGGCTGAATGCAGGTAGATCCAAGGTGTTCTTCTCAAGCAAGTGGCGACAGGCAGAAACAGGTTTAAATGTCAATGGAAACTAATTTCAGAACATCAACTAATAAAAATAAAAGTACAGGGGTTGGGGATTTAGCTCAGTGGTAGAGCACTTGCCTAGCAAGCACAAGGCCCTGGGTTCGGTCCTCAGCTCTGAAAAAAAAAAAAAGTACAGGGAGATGTGGATCTTAAAACAACTGTTTTTTTCAAGGAACTTTTAAAGATGAGTATTTTTGTAAAGCGCTAGAAACTGCACACATACATATTTGGAAAAGAACCAAACAGAAACCATGAAGTTGAAAAACATAATAATAATTTATCAGTAACATCTAAAATCAATAACTTTATGGATGGCTTTGACAGCTATTCCATATAGATAAAGACAAATTAGTTAGATGGAAGATATATTAGAAGACAGTTTTCCATAATGAAAAGCAGAAAAGCAAAACTGGCCAAAAATGAGATTATAAGCTATCTGTTGCTGCCATCAAATTTTAGTTAATGTAAAAATGCACCAGGATTAAATGGAGGAAGATTTGCTTAGTGAATTAAAATTCCTCTTACTTGACTCGGTCCATAAGTTTGGATATACACACATATCCCTACAAATGTCCACACAGCTGTGATACCTTTATATGTAAGTGAAAGTATATAATAAAAGAAAACTTATGAGATAGACCGAATTTAATCACAAATGCCAGAGGACAGACAATGGAAAATTAATCATTGAAGGGCAGGGTTGTAGACTAAACCAACGGAAATAACCCGACTTGCGTCCCATCATAGCTGAACACAGAGCCACTGCGTCCATTATGTAGACACTTTCCGGACGGTCAGCTGTTTCTTCTCCTTTGGGTGTCCTCCTGCCCCAGAGCCTGTGGTCTTGTCCCACTCACTGATCCCCAGGGTGTGCTCAATAGCCACAGCTTACCGGTCCCTTCAGCTACTTTTCTTTGTCTCTCCAGTTTACAGACTTCATTTATTTGGTGGGGCCTTCTTAACAAAACACTTTAATCCCAGCACTCAGGAGGCAGAGGCAGGCGGATCTCTGTGAGTTCGAGGTCAGCCTGGTCTACAAAGCAAGTTTCAGGACAGGCAGGGCTGTTACACAGAGAAACACTGTCTCGAAAAACCAAAAACCCAAACAATACAAAACAGTTAGAATCTCTTTCTTTCTCCCAATATTCATCGGACAAGCGTCCCTAGCTCTGGGTCTAGTGGACACTTTTCAACCACTGCATAGCCGGGCTCCAAATGACTGCAGAAACGTCTGGTGGGACCTTGCCTTCTCCCCCTGCCCCAGCTAGTAGTGTCCGTCTGGTTCAATAAACTCTCTTATTGCAGATATCCCACAGCCTTTGATTTGTATATGTTAGATAACATATAGCCTATATTATAGACATTTGGTATACATTACATATGTTAGTATATATTTAGTCTATATTATAACATAAATACTTTTTATAACTTTTGCTGTGCTTTATAGATGGAGACAGAGACTCACACTAAAGCCCCAGCTGGCTCACACTCGCAGCAAACTTGCTTCAAGCCTCCCTAGTGATGGGATTACAGGAACATATCACCACATTCTGCTTATACGCTTATGTATAATGTTACATATTGGTTTCTTTGGGGTGGTTATTTTATTGTTTATTTATGTGTGTGTCTATGTGTATGATTGTGCACACACGTGCAGGTGCCTACAGAGGCCCCAAGAGGGTATTGGAGCCCCTGGAGTAACAGGTGTTTGTGAGCCACCTAACATGGGTTCTGGGAACCAAGCTCTGATCTTTTTTTTTTTTTTTTTCCCCAGGGCTGAGGACCAAACCCAGGACCTTGGGCTTGCTGGGCAAGCACTCTACCACTGAGCTAAATCCCCAACCCCCAAGCTCTGGTCTTATACAAGAGCAGCAAGCTCCCTTAACCACTGAGCCACCTCTGCAGCCCCTGTATATTAGTTTTTAAATGATAGAAATCTTGCTGAGAGGGGGCTGGAGAGATGGCTCAGCAGTTAAGAGCACTGGCTGCTCTTCCAGAGGACCCGGGTTCAATTCCCAGCACCTACATGGCCGCTCACAACTGTCTGTAACTCCAGTTCCTGGGGACTTGACACCCACGGCAAAACACCGACGCACATTAAAAAGAAAAAAATAGAGGGTTGGGGATTTAGCTCAGTGGTAGAGCGCTTGCCTAGCAAGCACAAGGCCCTGGGTTCGGTCCTCAGCCCTGGGGGAAAAAAAAAGAGAGAGAAGAAAAAAGAAAAAAATTAAAAACTGACCTGGGCTCATAGGAGCTCGCAGACTCTGGACCGACAGCTAGGGAGCCTGCATGGGACTAACCTAGGCCCTCTGCATGTGTGAAGCTTGATCTGTTTGTAAGGTTCCTAGCAGTGAAATTAGGACCTGTCCCTGGTGCATGAGCTGGCTTTGGGGAACCTGGTCCCCATGCTGGGATGCCTCGCCCAGCCTTGATGCAGGGGGAGGAGCTTGGTCCTGCCTCCACTTGATGTGCCATGCTTTGCTGATGCCCGTGACAGGCCTGCCCCTTTCTGAATGGAGACTTGTTGCTCAAATTTTAAAAGGTCTTATAATAAAACCCGGAGCCAGACATTGGGGTAAATGCTGAGAGGTCAGAGAGACAGAGAAACAAGCCACTGCCATGTCTCACCTCTAGGACTCCTCAGCCTGAAAAAGTTCTAGCTGAAAGGGCTTCCTCAGCTGAAAAGCCTTAGGTCCTGTCTCCTCATGCTTTGTATACCTTTCTCCAGCTAGCCATCACTTCCTTCTTAGTGCTGGGATTAAAGGTGTGTGCCACCACTTTCTAGAGGGCTCTGTTTCTCTCCTAGACTGAGTCAATCTCATGTTGTCCAGGGTGGCTTTGAACTTATAGAGATCCAGACAGATGTCTGCCTCCCAAGTGATAGGATTAAAGGTGTGTGCCGCCACTGCCTGGTCTCTGTGTTTAGTCTAGTGGCTTGTTCTGTTCTCTGATCTTCAGGCAAATGTTATTAGAGGACAACATGTCACCACAGAGATGAGGAGGAGTGTAGGGCAAGGGTGGTAGATGGGAGGCAGGGAGAGGGAGGATGTTGGAGTGGGAATAGGAGGGAAGGAGGAAGGGGAAACTGAGGTCGGTGTGTAAAATAAATGACAAAATTTAATTAATTAAGAAAATGAGAGTGGGTCTTTTTATGTCCTTTAATATGATTATAGCTTTCAATTTTCTTTGAATATATATACATTATTTTATAACATTTTTATAAGAATGTTTGTAAAAGTAAAATTAAAAAAAAATAAAATAAAAAATCTTGCTGAGCCTGATGGTCACTGTGTGCATGAAATAATTTTATGGACTTCCTAGTACTTTTCATGAAATCCCTTGCATTCTCCCAAGAGGGCTGCTGTAAAGTGGGCCAGGCTATGCCCTGCTGCTTCTCTCTGCTCCTAGTCTGAGATATCACTTATTGCTCTGAACCAGACTGTGACACAGCAGAGAACTGAGCCGATGCCAGAACCGTGCCCTTGAAGCTCCAAAAGTGTGGGCTGCATAACCCTCTTTTCAGCCTGTGGTGGTGGCGCACGCTTTTGATCCCATCACTTGGGAGGCAGAGGCAGGTGGATCTCTGTGAGTTAGAAGCCAGCCTGGTCTACAGAGAGCCATCCAGGACAGCCAGAGGTACACAGAGAAACCCTATCTCAAAACAATAACAACAACAACAACAATAATTAATTAATAAACCTTTTCTTTATAAAATTAGTAATTCTGGGCTAATTAATTCAGACATGCTGGAAGGGTTTGGGATGTGGCTTTTAGGATAAACACTCACCTGAGATGTTCAAGGTTCTGGACTAGATCTTCAACACTGGAAAAATTCAGATAAGAGGGATTTTATTTCTGCTTTACAAATAAATTATAGCACCTAGAGAGTTAAAAGGTGAAATGTCTAGTTCCATTATTTCATTCCTCTTTCTGAGCTTGACACATTCCATGATTGTCAATCACAACTCTTTATTAAGCACATTTTTTTTACTCCAAGTGCAGTTTGAGTGACTGGGGATAGAGAAGCAATCAAACATACAAAAAAACCTAAAGCCATCCTTAAAGACCGCGTACTCTCTTGAAAGAAGGAAGAAGATAACCAGTGATGGGTGTGGTGGTACATGTCTCTAATTCCAGAACTTGGGGGGGGGGGGGCGGCAGAGGCAGGCAGATCTCTGTGGGCTTGAGGCCAGCCTGGTCTACAGATGTCATTTACAACACCAGGACACAACGGAAAAATTAAGGTAGGAATGAGATACAGAGTGCTAAGGTAGGAAGAGAATAGCAGTCTACATCCAAATGAGTCTCATCACCAAGATGGTATTTAAGGAGGGTCTAAGGAGACAGGGGGCAGTAAGCCATGCAGAAAGCAGAGATAACATCTAGAGCAGACTCCCCAAGGCAGGGATAGGGTTGGTTTGCTGCAAAATCATGAAGAAACCAGTGATGAGTTTCATCACATATAATGTGATGAATACGCTTAAGTCAACCGTTGAGTACAGCCATGGTGGGGTCTGTAGTGGTGACTCCTTGGTGTAACTTCTGGGGAAGTGAGGAAGTGGAAACCCAGGTGTTCAGCCTTGCATGACAAGCCTTTGCAGATGTAAAGAACAGAAGTTAAAGAGGAATTCCAAATGTTTTACTCATCCTTCTCCTTTGGGTACAAGAATTGGTCTTCCTGTGTCTCCTTTTTCCATTTTCTTATTTTCGGTTTGAACTAAAGCAAAAAACAAAAGTTTGTGGTTACAAGGTGGAGGCACATGCTGGTTAAAGGTGAACGGGTTTTCAAAAAGTGAGTCGTAAGGGCTGGGGACACCACCGAATTGGTAAAGTACTTGCCATGTAGGCACGAGAGCTGAGCTCAAGCCTTCGACCCCGTGTGTGTGTGTGTGTGTGTGTGTGTGTGTGTGTGTGTGTGTGTATGGGGGCATGCTCCTGTAAGCCCAGTGCTGGGGAGGTTGAAACAAGAGGATCCCTGGGGCTCAGATTACAGCCAGCCTCACCTATTCGATGAGCTCCTGGCCAGTGAGAGACTCTGTCTCAAAAACCAAGATGGGGCTAGAGAGA
>CABHPP010140275.1:0-16994 GCA_902168425.1 Peromyscus attwateri
AGACATCATAAAGTACAGTGACCGATGCATCGCTTGTGGATCCTGGGTGCTTGGTTGGAGTGTGGAATCTCACTTTTAGTGACCTTGGACAAGTGGCTTAACTTCTCTAAACATGCCTAAGTTTCTTCTTTTGTACAGTGTGGGTACTAAAAGTACCTGTGTGCCACAGCTCTGGTTGGAGGATTGTATGAGCCACTGTGACTAAAGTACTTGATATGAAATCCAAGATACCCGCTGTACAAAGCAGCTGCCTAGGATGAGATTAAAGTCTGGTCTTGCTCAGTGCAATTACCAGAGCTGCCGCAGAGGTGTTCCTGGATGTATCTTTCAGCATAGTGGCTTTTCTACATGTATCCTAAATATCTCCTATCGCGTGGTGTTGCCACATGCGCACATTGTTATTTTATATTATGGTAATTGATACTTTGATACTTTGGTAATAGAAATTCTAATCAGGGTGGGCTGTATCTCAGTGGTAGAGTTCATATGTGAGGTCCTGGGTTAGACCCTACCACCACCAAAAAAGGAAAGGGAAAGAAAATTCTAAGCATACTTTTCTGAAAGATTATAAAGGTTAAGCAAAAAAGGCTCTTATGGAGATATGAGGAATATGCCTCATAAACACCTGTCCCCTGTATATGCCAATATTTATAAATTACAAACTTCTCTTTTATTTCCTCATGGGTTTGTGGTGAACATACCCAAGTGTCTTTTTTTTTTTTTTTTTTTAAATTGGGCCTGTTTTCTAGCATATTTCTGGAATACTCTTAACTAACCTTGTAGTTGAAATGTTTATTAGGCTGGGAGTTCTGCAAATACTGGCTGAAATCTGTAGGTGAAGGTCTCATTACAAGGATTTGACTGAACATCCAATAATACCCAAGATAACCAAGGATACTCCTTGGGTTAAAGTGGTAAAGCTCGACCAGGAGCAGTTTGGTACCCCAGGGGACATCTGGCAATATCTGGAAACATTTTTGGTTATCGGAGCTGGAGGCAATGCTTGCTGACAGCTGCAAGCCAGACCTGCTGCTGAAATGTCCTGCAGTGCACAGGCTAGCCCTTGCCGTGAAGGTCTGCTTCAGATGTCAGGAGACTGCTTTTGAGAGAAACTCCGGCCTGGCCTTAAGCTGTGACTCCAAAGCTCAGTGGGAATGCTGCTTGGACCAGTTTTATAGACCTGGGAGTAAAACCTTAAAACGGCTCAAAATTGGGAGTTTGTTCCCACTTTCCAGTAGAAAATGAGCCGAATTAGCAGTAAAGAATATAAGGGAAATTATGCTTTTGTCACCTCCTCTGAGAAAACGGAGGGGGGGATAGCTGTTCACTTGTTACTGAATTGAGGGTTTGAGTATTTCAGTGTACGTTATTCCTTCAAGAGCTCGTCAGCATCCAGAGTAATGAGAACTTTTTTTTTTTTTAAAAATTTGTAGCTTTTGTTTTTTTTTGCTGAGGTTTTGGTAAAAGGAAGGGTTTACGTATAAGCAAAAGTCTCTAGTGGTTGTGGTGTTCTTAGTGGCTTAGGGACTGTGATTGTTTTTAATAGTTTTTTTTTTTTTTTTTTTTTTTTTTTTTTTTTAATTCCGGGGCACCTGGGTCTTTCAGTTCCCCAGAGGAGAGAGGAATCATTCCTTCTATCATGAAACTCTCTGAGGAGTACATATTACATCATTTAAAGGCAGGTCATTTTTTTTTTTTTTTAAGTCTGCAGCGCTGGGGAAAATTAAGGGCAGTGTTTATTATGATCTCAGTAGGAACTTAGTTTGATGCATATGACCAAGTATTTAATGTTGAGGACTGGAAATGGTCAGGTGAACTTGTTTATGGTTGTACTGCGGGACTATGAGCAGCGCAGTAGGTCATAGTGACGGAAGTGTCCCATATCGGTGATTGTTTCACGTTAAGTTAATTAGGATTTGAAATTTGGTAACTCCCTGTTGGATGGTACAGAGTGGTGGAAGTTTACACTGAAAAACACTTTTTGTCTTTATTTTTTTAATTTCCTATTCTGATTTTTACATCAACATGCTGATAATTGGTTTGCCTGTGGCTTTTAAAAAATATTTTTTTGTGTTTTTACAATGTTGATAGTTGGTTATCACGCCATACTTTAGTTCATGCAGGATAATACACGTGTGTTATCTGAATGATCACTGAGGAGCCACTCAGCCCCACTCTTCAGTGCTGAAGAGAAATTGGGCCTTACGGTCACTGGATTTGACTGAAACATAACTGAGTTAATGTGTTTTCCTTTAAGCCTCTCAAATCTTAACCACATCACCTACTTTTGGGTCCTCTACTCTAGAAAAAAAAAAAAAAGCCGAGATAATTATATCTGCAGCTGTTTAGTGAAGGGGACGTCTTATGAGCGCTAAAGAAACCTTGACCTAATAGTCACATACTTTGCGGAAAACCTGCTTTTTGGCTTTCCTGTAAAGAAAACACCAACATACACAGTAAGCTCAGATCTTTAGCTTGATCAGAATGTCTGAGCCGCACTCAGCAACCTGAAAAGAAAATCATATTTTAAAAATGGTCACGAACCATATGTGGTGGCGCACGCCTATAATCCCAGCACTTGGGAGGCAGAGGTAGGTGGATCTCTGTGAGTTCGAGGACAGCCTGGTCTACAGGGCTACATAGAGAAACCCTATCTAAAAAACAAAAACAAAAACAAAAAACCAAACCAAACCAAATCAAAGCAAGAAAAGCAAAGAAAGAAAATGGTCAAGTATAAATTATTTGAAGAAGGCTTCTGCTTTGTGCCTCGCTGCCGTCGAGGCCATCAGTGATCAACTGTTACCTGCAGCTTCCGGTCCTTCCTCCTCCATGCGTTGTTTCCAAGGCTGTGGCCACTTAGGAACCATGGCGATAACCCTGTCACATTGAAGAATACCTAATTTCACCATTACTAGGTTACTCTTTTAAATTTGTATTTCGGTCCTCATGTTATACATGATATCACTGGCTTGATAGATTACATTTTTATGGTCATACTAACATAAGCAGCTATGTATTCATTACAATCTGTCTTGATTTCTCTAGAAACACATGAAGAATTAGCTTATATTTGACTGGCCAGTTAAAGTCTGCACTATTGAAAAATTGGCTTTTCCTTTTTCACAGTGTTTAAATTTCAGAAACCTCAAGGGATCTGTTTATACTTGTTTTTTTCCTGTCTCTCAAACAACTTTCCATCTTCCCACACTCTATACTTCTGGAAATAAACTTATGTTTTTCTTACCCCTTTTTTACTTCCTGCCTATCTGAATCCACTTGGAAGCTGTTTTACCAGCAGCTCTTGCATAATTTGGGGCATTCCTTTAAACTTAAAAAAAAAAAAAATCTTCTCATTTTTTTCCCTGCGTACATCAAGCTGCTTGAAAAAACATGCTATGAGAAGTGATTCTTAATATATGAGATTTGCATAGCCTGACTGATAAGGAGACGTGGAAATGACTCACGGTGCTGGTACAGGTGCACAAAACACGTTCAAGCCCCACTCTACAGCAGCGGTCCTCACCCTTCCTAATGCCGAGACCCTTTAACACAGTTCCTCATGTTGTGGTGACCCCCAACCATAACATTACTCTGTTGCTACTTCATAACTGTAATTTTGCTACTGTTACGGATCGTAATGTTAGTCTCTGACATGCAGGATATCTGATATGCAATCCTTGTGGAAAGATCGTTCATCCCCACCCCCATGGGGTCGCGACCCATAGGTTGAGAACCACTGCTCACCAATGTCCATCACAGTTAAAACATATTTTCCATTGACCCGCTTCTTAGCACAGTGTATTCTACAGGTTTATTCCTGTTTAAGGATGTAGGCACAACCAGGCAGTGGTGGCGCATGCCTTTAATCCCAGCACTTGGGAGGCAGAGGCAGACAGATCTCAGTGAGTTGAAGGCCGGCCTGGTTTGCAAAGTAAGTTCCAGGAGAGCCAAGACTGTTAGACAGAGAAACACTGTCTCGAAAAACCAAAATTAACAAAATTAAAAAAAAAAAGAATGTAGATACAAGGTTATTATAGCATCTTTTGGAGTAGTAAAAGATTTGGGGAAAAGGGTGTTTATCCATAGAGAACTTGTAAATTAATGACTTTTTTTTTTTAATCAAGTGAAATATTTGCTATAGAGAAGAATGAGAAAGATTTTTGTGTACAGCTATGGAAGATATCTGAGGTGTAACTGGAAAAAATAAAATGTGCAGTATTGTGTCTAATGTCCTGGTTTGTGTAGGAAATGTGAAATTCATGTGTATATGTTTGTTACATCCTTCACTATACTCACACAAACATACACATTACCTTTACATGCATAAATTCTCTGGAAGACTACAGAAAACCCAGTAATACCGATTCCTTTTGGAGAGGGAGGGTAACATAGAAGGAAGCTTTCATGGTATGCCTTTGCCATTTTTGAATTTTGAATAACAAGAATATATCACCTATTCAGAAAAAAAATCATATACAAACATGTGCTAAAAGGTTCTTCACTGTGTTTCTTTTCTAAAATTGGAGTCTTTCTGCATATCAGGGAAAGATCTTTTTTTAAACTCAGTTTTTTTTGTTTTTTTTTCAAGACAGGATTTCTCTGTGTAGCTTTGCCCCTTTCCTCCTGGAACTCACTCTGTAGACCAGGCTGGCCTCGAACTCACAGAGATCCGCCTGGCTCTGCCTCCCGAGTGCTGGGATTAAAGGCGTGCACCACCACCGCCTGGCCAGATTTTTTTTTTTTTTTATGAAATAGAGGTTATCAATATCTTTCAGTATTAACTTTATGTTACAGTTTACATTTTATTGTTTTAAACCAATTCATTGTTAATTTAAAACTATATTAGGATTTGTTTGTTTGTCTGGTTTTGGTTTTGACTTTTTTCAAGACAGGATCTCACTATGTAGCTCTGACTGTCCTAGAACTCACTATATAGACCAGGCTGGGCTTTAGCTCTACCTGCCTCTGCCTCCAGAGTGCTGGGATTAAAGGCATGTGCCACTACACCTAGCTAAGACTTCTTTTAAAAATAAAAAGACCAATTATTTATTTTCATAATGTACCATTGCCAACAAAATCATTCTGTTATTAATTATTTCGTTAGTACACTTAATGATTTCATTAATTTAATTTTATTTTGAGATAGAGTCTCACTACGTAGCCCTGGCTGGTGTGGAACTTGCTATGTAGACCAGGCTGGCCTCAAACTTAAAAAGATCTGACTGCCTCTGCCTCCCTAGTGCTGAGATCAAAGGTGTGGGCCACATGCCTAGCAAAGATAGATTTATGTATTATGTATTTATGTATGTATGTATGTATGTATTTGTTTATTTATATTTTGCTTTTTTGAAACAGGGTTTCTCTGGATAGCCTTGACTGTCCTGGAACTCACTATGTAGACCAGGCTAGCCTCAAATTCATTGAGATCCACCTGCCTCTGCCTCCAGAGTGTTGACATTAAAGGTGTGGCTTATTTTTATTTTTAATTATGTGTATGTGTGGGTGTGAATTTGTACACGGCATATGCCTGCAGAGGTGAAGCGTGTGTGGAGTGCCCTAGAACTGGAGTTATAGGTAGTTTTGAGCCCCCTACCCCAACATGGGAACTCAGGCCTTCTGTAAGAGCAGTTATGCTCTCTTAACTGTTGAGCTGTCTCTCTCTAGCACCTTACGTTTTCATAATTTTTACTTATTTAAACGTGTTGTGTGAGTGCCTGCATGTATATCTGCATCACGTGTGTGCCTGGTGCCCACAGAAGCCAGAAGAGGGTGTCAGCCCCCTGGAACTGGAGTCACAGATGGTTGTGAGCCGCTGTGTGGGTTCTGGGACCCACCCTGGGTCCCTAGAAGAGCAGGAGGTGCTCTTAACTGCTGAGCCATCTCTCCAGATCCATGTGTTCCTTATTAGTGATTTTTATTAATTTTAGAGTTCTTTACTCATATTTGCGCTGCACTCTTCCTCATTACTCTTCTCCTGCTCTTGCTGCTCTCTCTCCCTCCAAAATAGTCTCCTGTTCGTGTGTGTGTGTGTGTGTGTGTGTGTGTGTGTGTGTCTACAGATACAGATTCCATATATGAGAGAAAGTGTGATGTTTTGTCTTTCTTACCCTCGCTCCTCTCTTTCCCCTCCCCCTCCCCCTCCCCGGAGACCCCTTCCTCTTCTCACATAGTTCCTCTTTCATGACATACGTATTCGTATACCCACACACATATGAACATCACACACATACAGAACAATAACCACAGCCTGCCAGATGCATGGCTGGGCTGTCTGTCAGTTGAGTGTATAGACCTTTATCTTTCCTGTAGTGTTTGTGGTGTTGTGCCTGATGTCTTTGATAGCTCACATCACTTTCTTGGGGCACGGGGGCCTCTGCTGGTTACTTTTTAGCTTGTGGAACAGTCAGGTTCTGTCACCCTCCTGAGAATCCCCATTTGATGTCCCCTGGAGTGACTAATGTTCTAGGCTGGAATTTCCTCCCGTGTACATTAGGACTTACGGAAGCACACACCATATGGCGGTCTTTATAAGAGGACTGGTCTCCCTACTTCCTAAACCCACTAAGTGTTCATACCACGTTGGAGGGGATGTCATTGTCAATTTCTCATAGTCCACCGGAGCCCCAGAATTCTTATCTCTATAGCAGCGAACCTCATAGCAAATGTTTAGTGTCAGAGTTTGACATCCCCCACCCCCAAAACTCAGGCTCAAGGTTATTCAACTCGGAAGTCTTTTTCAGGTGATGAGGTTAGCCCCTAGCCATTGCATTCACCACCCCCCCCCCCAAAATACAAAATAGAAAATTTAGCTGTGTGTTTGGTCGGAGCCTCCTGCTGCTTGTTCTTTTTGGCTTGTGAGCATCTGACCCTCATTCCTGCTCTCCAGGACTGTCTGCCTCCCTCAGTTGTCTCTCAGTCTAGAGCCGTGTCTTCCTGCCTGGTTATTGTTCCCTGTACCCGTAGAGTAGCTGAGTTTTAAATAATAGGTTTCCTCTCTGATCACACCCTCAGCCATAGCACACTGAGGCACAGTAAGGGACAAAAAGGAAGTCCTTTCTACTGCTGACCCATCCCACCGGAGGACTCACTGGGTCCCCACAACCCACAGCTAGATTTGAGGCTCGTGAGAGCTGCAGGCTTCTTCTGTGGGTGGGACGGCCTGCCTTCACCTGGACTGCCGCCTCGCTCATCTTTTGGATGGGGCTCTGCTTCCCTTCCCCAGATTCTAGCTGTGCCCCTGAGCTGTGTGCACGTTGCTCCTTTTGGCTCTTTCTCTGCCCTTTTCAGTGGTCCTGCCATTCATTCTCTTTGTGGACTAGAAGTTGCCCCCGTGTGAAGTGGGAGAAAAAAAGAAAACAACAAAAACCAGCGCACATACCTCCCCAAATCTACGGCCCTCCCTCCAGGCCCCACCTCTTATAAGTCCACTCATTTTCCAATGTCTTCACTCAGGGTCCCAGGTTCCTTATGCATGAACCTTTACACAGACATAAACCGTATTCAAACCACAGCAGTTACCATAGAGCGACTAACTCAGATACCTATGCAAAACCTCTTGTAGATCCATCGTATATATTATTGAGAGAAAATAAAGGGTGTCTAAATGAATAGAAGGCCTTGGCTGTCCAGTATGTTTGAGGCCAGCCTGGCTAAAGGAGTCAGTTTCTCTTGCTCTCTCATATTGTCAGTAAGTAAATGGAAGCATGCTTCACATTTGTAGAGTGGAAAACCAAGATTACAAAGATGTTGTTTATTCCCAGGTTGGTTCTGTAGAAAATGCAATGTCAGGAGTAATCCCAGGAGAGTTTTGGAGTTTTCTTGGGGGGCAGTTCTAGAGTGTACATATAAATGAAAGGCTGAAGAGGCTCTAAAATACGCCAAGCAGAGAAAGGCTTGCTTTGCAGAACAGCTGGGTCCTAAACAGTATAAAAAAGCTTACCTTATTTTATTATGCTCCACTTTATTACACTTCATAGATAATGACATCTTTTTTTTTTTTTTTTTTTTTTTTTGGTTTTTCGAGACAGGGTTTCTCTGTGTAGCTTTGTGCCTTTTCTGGAACTCACTTGGTAGCCCAGGCTGGCCTCGAACTCACAGAGATCTGCCTGCCTCTGCCTCCCGAGTGCTGGGATTAAAGGCGTGCACTACCACCACCCGGCAGATAATGGCATCTTATGAATTGAAATCTTGATCATCCTATACTGAGCAAATATGTTCAGCAAGTATGTTTTTCTAATAGTGTGTTCTCACTTCTTATCGTGGTTATATTTTCGTAATTCTCACAATATTTCAAGCATTCGTTGTTATATATGTTAGTGGTGATCTGTGATCAGTGGTCATTGATGTTAATATGGAACTGGCTTTGGGGGCACCACAAATGACTCTCATGTAGTTTGGCAGCCTTATAAACAGAGGTCATAAATGAGGCCAGGAGTGGTTGATGTCTGCAGGTGGCTTAGAAAGCAACAACAATTATCAGGTCTTTTCTAGAACAGTAAGGATGATCAGAAAGAGGACAAGATGCACTAGATGCTTTTAAGTTTAAATTCTGAATGCAGACATATCCAGTGTAGGGGTGTTTGTTAGGTTTCTTGTTGCAAGCAACAGAGGCTAATTCTAATAGCCTTAAGCAGAAAGAGGATTTATTAGAGGGATAAGGAGGACTTGCCAAATCACTGTAAAGCAAGAGTGAGACTCCAGAGGCCAAACAAGAACAGTATGAGTGCTCTGGCTGCTGCTGGAATTCCGCTCATATGCCAATCCTGTTTCAGGTCCCAGGCAGGGACAGTATATCATGTGCCTGTCCCCTGACTTTCTGGGACTAGGAATTGAAGGTCTTTTATTTCATTCTTTACTGTGTATGAAACATCAGGGAGATGGCTGGATGTTTAAAAGCCAAAAGGTTGGCAAATGACTACTGCATCTGCCGTCCTGAGGGACCTGCAGATGCAATTTATATCACCACTGAGGGTTGTTAAGGGTCAGAAGTAGACATACCTACCAGTTATTCTACAATGGAGGGCAGTGGACTTCAGATCTGTACCATTAAACTAGATATAAATTCTCAGCAAGGCTTTAGGATATGTCATAGGTAATTTTTTAGCCCATAGGAAAGAAAATAAAAGGTGTTAGAAGCTAGCATCAGTGTACCAAAACCAAATTTGGCCACCCAGTTATTGTATAATTGTGTCCTCTCTAGTCTGTCTCAACTCTCTTTACCAGTTAGTGTTGGTGGATTTTTTTCCCACCCCCTAGTTCCCAAATAACTGACACGGAGACTTAATATTAATTACAAATGCTCGGCCAATAGCTCAGGCTTGTTACCAGCTAACTCTTACATTTTTAATGAACCCATTTCCATTCCTTTACTTGCTGTCACATGGCTCATGGCTTGTTACCTCATTTTGTACACATCCTGCTTCCTCTGTGTCTGGCTGGTGCCTCCTCTAACTCTGCTCTCCTGCTTCCCAGCCTTCTCTGTGTCTGGCTGTCCCTCCTATACTTCCTGCCCAACTATAGACCAGCCAGTTCTTTAGTAACTAATGAAATACATTTTCACAGTGTACAGAAGGATTATTCCACAGCAAGTTAGATCCTCAGTCCTCTGTGGACTTTTTCAGAAGCCTTTTATCTGATCTGGTGTCCACCCCTACTGATGGCTGCCACAAAATTGTACCCAGGGCCTGATACATGCTAGACAAATGCTCTGCCACTGAATTTTACCCCCAATCCTGTGTCTCAGTTACCTGCTTGTACCTTTGCTCTGGCTTCCAGCCATACTAAACTGCAGCAAGTGTGTGTGTGTGTGTGTGTGTGTGTGTGTGTGTGTGTGCGCGCGCGCGCGCGCTTGTGCGAGACACTTGCTTATTCAGTTTCCTTTGCCTGCAGTCCCCTTTCCATCTGACTTGACAGGGATCTACTTACTCATTAAAACAGTGTAATTATCGTCTCTTTCAGGAAGCCATTAATACCTGTCCACTTTGTTAAGTGTTTCCGTGATAATTCAGCTAATAATTCTAGCTAAACAGTATCATGTATTTAGTTACTTGCTTTCCAGTTTACTTCTTCCAGTAGACTGAGTCTTTGAAAGTATGCATTTAACTCTGTTCACAGAATGGAAACATAGTACTTGGCATGTAGCAGGGGCCTGGTAAAGGTCTGTTGAGTCCAGTTTGTCATTAACTCAGAGTTCTTTTTTTTTTTTTTTTTTTTTAATGTGAGTCCTGTGTGTTACACAAAATGTTTGGTAGAGTGGTATCTGAAGGACAGATTCTGTGCTCTGTTCTAAGTGGATGAACGGTGAGGGCTAGAGGGATCCCTTAGTAAAGTGCTTGCTGAGTTCAGGTCCCTAACGCCATGTAAAAAGCCAAGCATGGCATCATGCAACTGTAATCCCGGTGCTGAGGGAGCAGAGGCAGGAGGAGCCCTGGTTTGCTGGCCAGCCAGTTGAGCCAATTGGTGAACTCCTGTAAGAGCGATCTCAACAAGTAAGATAGAAGGCAGAGAGATGGCTCAGTGGGCAAAATCACGTGCACTGAATCCCTAGCATGTGGTGGTACACATCTGATATCCCAGCGCTTCTCTGGTGGCAGAGATGGGAGCATTGCCCGGAAGTTCAGGTGCCAGCTAGCCTGAGTGCACAGTACAGCAGCAAGGAACAGCAAGGGAGACCTCACCTCAAAACAAGGTGGAGGGCAAGAGCTGACTCCCGAAAGATTTCCTCTGATCTCCACACTTAATCTGTGGCATACATATCTGTACTTAATGTCACACACATATACATATACACATACACGCACATATAAATTAAAAATATATGGATAGAGGGCTGAGTGTGGGAGTGGACATCTTTAATCCTAGCATTCCGGAGGCAAAGCAGGCAGACCTCTGTTAATTCGAGGCCAGCCTGGTCTACATAACAAGTTCCAGGCCAGCCAGTAGTACTTAATGAGACCCTATCTCAATAAAATAAAATAAAATAAAAAAGGCCTCCACTCTCACATGTACGTGTATCTGTACACATCCATTTGCACACATTTGAACACCTATACACATGATGCACATATACACAAAAGGGTCATTACTGAGTGAAAATGTAGGCTAATGGTATACATGGTATGAGCTTATTTTTTAAAGAAAGAAAGGGAAAATATTTTATATGCATTAAGGTTTTTGTCTGTCTGTTTGTTTGTTTGTTATCTTAGGGTTTCTGTTGCTGTGAAGAGACCCCATGACCACAACAATTCTTATAAAGTAAAACATTTTTAATTGGAGTGGCTTACATTTTCAGAGGTTTAGTTCATTATCATCATGGCAGGACATGGTGGTGTCCAAGCAGACATGGTGCTGGAGAAGGAGCTGAGAACCCTATATCTTTTTTTTTTTTTTTTTTTTGGTTTTTCGAGACAGGGTTTCTCTGTGTAGCTTTGCGCCTTTCCTGGATCTCGCTGACCAGGCTGGCCTCGAACTCACAGAGATCCGCCTGGCTCTGCCTCCCGAGTGCTGGGATTAAAGGCGTGAGCCACCAACGCCCGGCCCAGAACCCTATATCTTAATCTGCAGTCAATAGGAAGTGAACTGAGCTAAGTGTACCTTAAGCATGAGAGACCTCAAAACCTGCCCTCACAGGAACACACCTCCTCCAACAAGGCCACACCTCCTAATCCTTCCCAAACAGTTCCACCAGCTAGAGAGGAAACATTCAAGCACATGCATCCATGGGGCCATTCTCATTCAAATCACCACGAGGAGGAAGTTGTGGTGGTAGGAGCTTGAGGTGCCAGTCAAGTGGTCAAGTTGCATCCAGAGTCAGGAGATAGGATGGTGAGTGCTCAGCTAACTTCCTCCTTTTTATGCAGTCTGTGACTCAAGCCTAGGGGATGTTGCCGCCTATTTTTAGAGTGGGTTCTCTCACTCCAGTTAACACAGTCGAGATAGTCCTTCCCAGGCAAGCCCAGAGACTAACCTAATCTAGTAGTTCCTCATTGGCACGCCCAGAGCTTCTAGCTCACTTTTTTTTGTTTTTTGTTTTTTGTTTTTCGAGACAGGGTTTCTCTGTGTAGCTTTGCGCCTTTCCTGGAACTCACTTGGTAGTCCAGGCTGGCCTCTGCCTCCCGAGTGCTGGGATTAAAGGCGTGCGCCACCACCGCCCAGCCTAGCTCACTTTTATCTGATACAAATATATTAACCATATCAGTTGACAATCGGCATTAACTATCACAGATACCAAGTTTGGTGTGGTGGTAAACATATACAGTCCTGGCAATTCAGGAAGCCGGGGTCAAATGAATACTTGAGCCCAGAAGTTCAAGACTAGTCTGGGCAACATAGTGAGACCTTCTCTCAGAGAAAGAAAACTAAGGTAACATTCATCACATGTTGAATTCTGTCAATTTCCTCAGTGGTTCACAAATTTCACTCTGATGTTGAATTGTGGGAAAACAGGTATTCACTTATTGCTGCTATGAAAGCAAAATGATGGATGGTCCCTGCCAAAGATGACTGTCTGGCAAAAATGTGAAATACACATAAGGCGCTGTAGCACAATTTGTAATATTAATGGAATGAAAAACTGGAAATAACACTGATGCCCACCATTAGGGATGAGAGTATGGTATCCATGCCCATAATCAACTAGTTCATTTTAAAACACACATGAAAATAATTTTAGGCTCTTGAAATTGTTATTTGTTTTGTTTTTGTGGCTTTTTGAGACAGGGTCACCCTATGAAGATTAAACTAGCCTCAAACTCCTGATCCTCCTGCCTCAGCCTTCTGAGTTAGTATGCGCTCTTGAATGATTGACCCCTTGTCATTAAATAGTAGCCTTGGTTGTCTTTTGTGACACCTTTTGGCTTGATACATATATGCATGTGTGTGTGTGTGTTTGATTGATTTTTAGTTTTTTATAGGGTCTTGTGGTTTTTTGAGACAAGGTCTGTCTTGCTGTTGTGATCCAGGCTGGTGCTGAATTTACAACAGTCCTCAGTGTCCCAAAAGTTGGGGTTCAGGAGTACACCACTGTGTCCAGCCTGAATCCATTTCATCTGATACAAGTGTAGCCATCTGTGTTCTCTCGGTTACCGTGTCTCGCCCTTTTGCCTTCAGCCTGTGTGGTCCATACATCTGAGGTGCAGCTCTTGTAGGCACATGATGTGTGTGTCTGCATGTGTATCTTCATTCATTTTGTGCTGCTGTAACCAGACTGGCTGACTTATACTCTTCATTTTTTTCAGCCTTCAGAGGTGAATCTAGTTCAGGCATGTGAGGCAGGGTCTCCGCCGTCGCTCTGCATCCTCAGCCCCACCCCGCTTGCAATGCTAGGGATTGAATCCAGGACCTCATTCATGCGAGGCAAACACTCTGCCCTCCCCAGCCCAAGATTAGATACTCCATAGTGAACGAAGCTTTATTTCCCGTAGTTCTGGAGGCTGGGAAATCCAAGGTCACATCCAGCAAGGGCCTTCTTGCTCATGGCCACAGGCTGAAGGACAAAAGGACAGATGATAGCAAAGTTGGGGAGGGGGAACTAACTCATCCTTTGACCAGCAGGGCACTCCTGTGCTGATGCAGTCATCCCCTTCCTGAGCATCCCGTGAAAAAGGACCGGTACTCCTGAGAGCAGTGGCTGGCTCGAGGTCTGAGCAGGGCATTGGTAAGATGAGCCTGGAGCTTAAGCTAGGAAAATGGGAAACAGAAATATGTTAAAGTGTGTGCCTTAATGATACTTAATCATCATTGTTCACCTATGTTTCTAATTATTTTGCCAATTGGTTAACCCTTGACCTGCCTTTGATTTCTGTTCTTTTTCTCTCCCTTTGGTTATTTTTACCATTGTTTCTGAGACAAGGTCTCACTGTGTAGCCCAGACTGGCCTTGAGTTCAAGATCCTTAGCCTACTGGATGTGTTGGTCGGCACACCTAGCTCTGCCTTCTTTTTACAAGGCTCCTAAGGTAGCCATGTAATTCATGGGGGAATCTTTTTCTGGTAGAAGAATTAATTCCCACTAATACACATACAAAGTGCTAGTATTGGAAAAAGCATTTTCTAGTTTCTAATGGATTTGGACACTTTCAGACACTGATCATGGATACTTGCCGAAGCCATTAGATACACAATACATACATTTAAAACAATGATATATCTCCCTTCTTCTTTTCTTTTTGTTTTTCCAGACAGGGTTTCTCTGTGTAACAGTTCTGGCTGTCCTGGAACGTGCTCTGTAGACCAGGCTGGCCTCGAACTCACAGAGATCCGCCTGGCTGTGTCCCGAGTGCTGGGATTAAAGGCGTGCGCCACCACCGCCCAACTATATCCCTTTTTTTTAATCAACTGCAAAACAAGTTCATGAAAAATGTTGATTAACATTTCATGCATGCCTTTTGGGGATAGATACATAGACGTGCACAAAAAAAAATATATATATATATATATAATATATATATATATAGCATATATATATATATAGCAGATACACACAAACCTGCTTATTTGTGTGAATGCATTTCTGAAATGATATTCATCAAATCATTAACAGTAGTTGCCATGGTTTAGTAGATTGATGCTTAATTTGTTGCTTTGTGATTAGTTTGCTTATCGATATGTTTTGACTTTTCTGAAGTATATTAAAAAGTTTTAAAGAAAATAAATTGTATAAAGGTGAATGGAATTTTTATCTTTATTTTTATTTATTCTACAATAAACAAAGAGTTTTGAGTGCAGTTTTAAAAAGTTAATTTGGAATAATAATAGGAATGTGTAAAGTCTGGATTTAAGTTTAAAATTCTATTATTTTCCAGAAGTCTGTCTCAAAAATCAAGCATAAGAGGGAGTAGGTTAGAAAAAGTTTATATTTAGAAGCTAAGGGAAGCCTGATTGATGTATTTAGACCAACAGGGTAAATTTTCAGTTAAAAAAAAAAAATCTAGTGTCTGGATAGTGTTATTCTCAGAAATGTTGTACTATTTGTGACTCCACAAAGATGAGGAGATGGGGTGCGGGGAGGTGTTTTAGCCCCTTCCTTTGAGTGAAGCAGTGGAAACCAGGCCCACACGATCAGAGACCACCTGAGGTAGAGCTGCCAGCCTGGGGGAGGGACGGAGGGGCAGTGCAGCCATTTGAGCAGATTCTGGGTGACAAGAGCACGATTCACTAGGAAGCAGCCTCCTGAGTCAACACGGGGGAAACTTCCTAATCATGTTATCTCAGCAGAATGGCCTCTGCATAGAGCCGCAGATGGGAGCATCGGATGAGGTCATACATCAGCTCCTCTATTGGGAGCAAGGTGGGGTGACATGGGTGCTACAGTCTTTCTACAGGTGAGGTTGTGAGTCAACATTCAAAACAATAGATCTGCAGGGTGTGATGCTGCACTTGGGAAGCAGAGGCAGGCGGATCTTTATGAGTTTGAGGCCAGCCTGGTCTACAGAGTGAGTTCCAGGACAGCCAGGACTGTTACACAGAGAACCCCAGTCTCAAAAATCCAACACACACACACACACACACACGCACGCACGCACGCACGCACGCACGCACGCGCGCGCGCGCACACACCCACACATACATAATCATGAAAAAAGAAAAGTCTACTGTATGAATATGTGTGTATCATGTTTTCTTTATTTATCTGTGTTAGCATTCAGGCATTTACACTGGCCTGCTCTCAGGGACCTAGCATGACACGTCATCAGCAGCAGCCAAGATGTGATGCTGTAGCTACTATAGCAACCAAGTAGAGCACTCTCCCTATGTGCATGCGCTCTATCCCCTTATAAAAGGCAAGCCCTTCTCTCCTCCATCTGTCTCTGTCCTGCTAAGCCTCCCATGTGAGCTCTGTTGCATGGTGTGACTTTGTGGTACTCCTTGGCTCCAACCTGCCAAGGGCGCCTTCCACCATTAAACTATTATAATCTGATGGGTATCTAATTATATATAACTTGGCTAATTTTGCAATGAATGTGTGTGCAGGTATCCCTAAAATGTGCTGACTTAGATTCTTGTGGTTCGGTTACCCAGTAGTGGATATATCCAGATCATATGGTAGTTCTGTTTTTAGTTTATGTGTGTATTTATGTGTCTGTATATGCTCTCATGTATGTGAAAGGAGGCCAGAAGAGGGCAGTAGGTGTTCTCTATTATGCTTTGTCTGCTCTTTTGAGTTCGGATCTCTTCCTGAACCTGGGGCTCTCATTGTCTGGCTAGACTGGAAGCCAGCAAGCCCCAGTAATGCTCCTGTCTCCATCTCCATCTCCAGGATTACAGGTGGACCTAGGATGCCTGGCTTGTTATTTGGGAGCTGAGGTCCAAACTCTAGTCCTTCTGAGTTTGCAGCAAGTGCTCTCAACCACTCCAGCCCTTCTGTTTAGTTGTTTGAAGACTCAGGCTGAGGCTCCACAGTGGCCTCACCGCTTTATAATCCCACCAGCAATACATAAGCCTCTACCCCTCCTTAATGATAGCAATTCCCACCCGGAAGAAATCAAATCAAATCTCACTGTGGTCTTAATTTACATTTTTCTGATGGCGAAGGGTGTCGAGCATTTTTTTTTTTTTTGCCTACTTATTGGCTATGTGTACCCCGTTTTGAGAACTATCTGTTCATTTGCCCATGTACTATTTAGATTGTTTTGGCGTATGTGTTTATATATTCTTGACATTGATCCCCTCTCGGCAGACTGTCTCTTTACTCTGAGACTGTTTCTTTTGCTGTGTCGAAGCTTTTTAATTCTTTGCAGCTCCCTTTGTTAATTCTTGCTCTTATTTCCTTGGCTGTTGGGTCCGTTCAGAAAACGGTTGCCATGACCGTGTCTTGAGCTGTTCTCCCTGCGCTTCCTCCAGCAATCTCAATTTCTTCAGCCCCATCCTACGATCTTTGAACTATTTCTAATTTTCTTCTCCTTCTTCTTCTTCTTCTTCTTCTTCTTCTTCTTCTTCTTCTTCTTCTTCTTCTCCTCCTCCTCCTCCTCCTCCTCCTCCTCCTCCTCCTCCTCCTCCT
>CABHPP010140275.1:17004-47157 GCA_902168425.1 Peromyscus attwateri
CTCCTCCTCCTCCTCCTCCTCCTCCTCCTCCTCCTCCTCCTCCTCCTCCTCCTCCTTTTTTCGAGACAGGGTTTCTCTGTGTTGTTTTGGTGTCTGTCCTGGATCTCACTCTATAGACCAGGCTGGCCTCGAACTCACAGAGATCCGAGTGCTGGGATTAAAGGCGTGCACCACTACCGCCTGGCCTCTAATTTACTTCTTAAAAAGATTTTTTTTTTGTCTTATGTGTGTCAATGCCCTTGTGTGCATAAGTGCACCTCATGTGTCCCCGGAGGCAAGGAGAAGACATTGGATGCCCTGGAACTGGAGTTAAAGACATTGGTGACCTACCATTTGGGTGTTGGGAACCAAACTCAGGTGCTCTGGAAGAGCAGCAAGTGTTGTTAACCTGGGAGCCATCTCTCCAGCCCCCTGAATTGACTTTTATATAGGACAAGATACGGACATGATTTACACAATGACTTTTTTTTTAATTTAGACAGAGCCTCAGGTAGCCCAGGCTGGCCTCAAACTCTTTATGTAACTATGGCTGGCCTTGAACTTCTGATCTTCCTGCCTCAGCCTTCCAAGAACTGGATTGCAGGTGTGTGTTAGTGTTTCCTCTCAAATAACAAATTCTTTCCATGATTTTCTAGAGAAAGAAGATCTGGAAAACACTAAGGTCAACTCTCCACTGGCTTCTGCCTCTGATCCAGAGCCCCAGTCCTCACCCTACAGGTAGGGGCAAGCAACTGCTTTGGATAAATGCTTCTGGAAGTTCTGTCCTCTGAGAATAAAGGAACTGGTGAGGAAAGTAGGCAGTGACTTAAGGGGTAAGGCAGATTGCAGTTTTTATGTGATTTTTCAGGTTAAACCATTATGATAACCTTTGTCGTTCTTTTTTCTATATTATCTTTTTATTTTTATTTTGTGTGTATGTGTGAGTGCCTTCACGTATGTATGTGTACCATGTGCATGTTTAGTGCCTATAGGGACCGGAAGAGGGACTCACATCCCTGGAGCTAGAGTTGTAGGTAGTTGTGAGCTGCCTGACCTGGGTGCTGGCAACCAAACTGAGTTCCTATGAAAGAGCAACAACTGTCTTAACTGCTGAACCATCTCTCCGGCCCCTAGGCCGTCGTTCTTAAATTTCATCTACCCACTTTCACTGGTACATATAGAGCAGAAAGGAAGGATTATACTGAGTCAGCGTGAGAGGAAGCCATCAATCACTAGTGGGACACAGAAGTCTGTCCTCAGTGTCATACTCGAGTTACTCAGTTCCTGTACTGTACTGTCTGGTAGAACCTGTGGTCTCCATGCCCCACGCAAACCGTGGCTGGGATTAAAAAGGGGTGTTAAGGTATTTTTAAACATCTCATACTTATTGAACTGTACTCAGTTCTTTCTTCTTTTGCATATGAAATAATTTATAATGTAGTTGGTGATATAATAAATAACCATGCTTTATTTGAATGTTTTTCAATAATAGACAAAATGATGTTTTATTAAATAGTTCCATTTGCTAAATACTGTGGTTTAAAATGTATTCCCTTCAATCCTTAGAACCTCAACGAAATAGGTACCCTTCCCTGCTGTTAAAATGAGGAAAGTGAGATAGTGGAGTCTGTCCTCGGTGCAGATTCCCATAGCTGTAGCTTATTGTCACAACTGTAGTAGAGGGTTTAAGTTCTGTGCTTAGAAAGGCTATGTTATATACAGAAATCTTCCTCAAGGGTTTCTTTCCCTTTTTCTTTTGTGTACATGAGTGTTTTGCTTGCATGTATATCTGTGCACCATAAGCATGCTTGATGCTCATAGAGGCAAGAAGAGGGTATTGGAGCCCCTGGAACTGGAGTTACAGACAGGTGTGAGCCGCCATGTGAGTTCTGGAAATCAAACCTGGGTCCTCTGAAAGAGCAGCCAATGCTCTTAGCCTCTGAGTCGTCTCTCCAGCCCCTCAAAGTTTTGATGACACTTAATAATTCAGGCTCTTGACATTCCTAAGGTGAGGGACTTTTCATCTTCCTGTCACCATCTCTTTGTGCACATGCTTGTAGCATAAATCTTAAAAGGTCTTATTAATTAAATCAAACCTGAGCCGGGTATTGGGGTGAACACTGGAAGGTCAGAGACACAGAATAAGCCACAGTTATCTCACCTCGCCAGATCCTCAGCTGGTCTTGTTTCCTCAGACTGGAAGCCTCTATGTCCTCATATCCGAATGAGTCTCAGCTGAACTGCTGCTAGAAGCCTGAATGCTTAACCAGGCCAAATGCTTCTCCAGGCCAAAATGCCTAACCACGCCAAAATGCCTCTCCAGGGCAAATGCCTCTCCAGGGCAAATGCCTCTAGTTTCTGGTCCTCACGCCTTATATACCTTTCTGCTTTCTACCACCACTCCCTGGGATTGAAGGCTTGCTTTCTGGGATTAAAGGCGTGGGTCACCATGCTTGGGTGTATCCTTGAACACATGGATTTCTGTCTCTGGAATGCTAGGATTAAAGGCGTGTGCTACCACTGCCTAACCTTTAATATTGTGGCTGTCCTGTTCTCTGACCCCAGATAAGTTTATTAGCGTACACAATATTTTGGGCAATACAATACCACCACACATGATGGTCTAAAGGGTCATTAAAGGATGGGTCTACAGCACAGAACGGTTTTATCCTCCTAAAAGTAAGTTTCTTGAGTAAGAAACAAAACATTCTTAGACAAAATGATTTAATTACCATATTTACATATAGTAAATCTAAAGTTTTGTTTATAAATTTAGTGAGTGAAGAAGCTCCAGTGCACATGGTCCCAGAAGCCTAGCACCTGATTTGTGTCTGTTGGAAATTGAAACAACACAGCTTTCTAGCTTTTCCATTGAGGCTGGCTGTGTGGCCAGGTTCCTCCATCCTTCAGGCTAGTCTCGCTGCTCTGGGGCAGCATAAGCCAGAAGACTTAATTGACTTACAAGTTTATGTTTGTTTTTGACATGGCCTATCACTGGCATCAACTGATTGGCAACTTCTCTTTCCAAAAATACTTTTGCTAATTCTCTAGAGCATAAAATGCTAATGTGAATATTAAATTCATGTGGCCATTATAAGCCTCCTTAAAAATATTTTTAATTGGTTCTAGAAAGACAGCTTAGTGGTTAAGAGCACTTGCTTGCTTTATAATCAAGAGGACCAGAGTTCAGATCCCAGCACTCACATAACAGTCTGGGCATTTCTGCAAATACCTGTAACCCTAGCTCCAGAGGAAGCTACGATAGGAGGACCTGCTGGGGCTTGCTGGCTTTCAGCCTCGCTGAAATGTGAGTCCCAGCTTCAGGGAGAGACTCTGCTTCAAAGGAATAGGCAGAGAGTGATGGAGGAGGTCATCTGACACTCCCTGACCTCTGCACACACACAAGATGTGCACATGCACAACACATGCATATGCACTTACATAGACCACACACACACACACACACACACAAACGAACACATACATACATACAACAGAAGCTTAAAGTATTTTATAGGCAAAACCATTTATTCCAAGTCACATATACAAAGGCAAAGAAGAGGCTTGTTGGTTTTAATATATTAACATTGGGTTAGTAGTTCTGATGAACTCTGATAGTCTCAGCTTTCCCAATATTACAGTTGATAGTGTGAGCCAAATGACTGTTGTTTTCAAACAGGAACTAATATGCCTTTTAATACTTCAGCAAAGAATCTGGAGATGGCTACTATTTATTCATTCAGTAGACATTTGTTGAACACCTGTTATACACCTGGGATACTTCTAGGTTCCAAAAATACTGAAGGTGAACATAGTATTCCAGGGTACTGTGGTAATGGATCTTACACCCTGGTGAGGATTGCAGGCAGAGAACAAGTGTGTGACATGTTTCATCAGTGGCCTTCACCTGTGAAACTTCTATTATTATTAATACAGACAGAGGCTGTGGCAGCTGCAAGGCTCCCAAGCAGGAGTGTGCTTGAGGGGCTGAGGTGTAGTAAAGATCCAAGCAGTCACTGCTGGTGAGCGGCCTGGGCAAAATGGAAATCCAGGCTATAAGGTCAGAGTTCAGAGAGCCTGAGAGTTCCATATTCAGGGTTGGTTCGAGGTGCCAGGCACACAGTCAGACGAGTTCCCAGCATACAGCTTGCCTTCTGGAGAAGGGGCGACAGGAAACAAAAATGGATGGAAGTTTCTGGGTTTCTAAGAGTTAAAGTCATTCACCAGTTCCCATGTACACTGGATGGCTTAAGCGAACCTGATTCTGACACATCACCTTTCCCAGTTGCTCTGAGGTGGTCTGGCATGACTTGGGTCTTCTAAAAGACGATTATGTTTATTTGAAGAAGAGATAACCTATAAATTAAAAATGAATTTTCTTATTTATGTTACCAAGGAAAACAGTGGTACCAATAGCCTAAAAGCAGGGGCGTTCAGATATTTACACTTTGAATAATTAGTGAAGACCTCAAAGAATTTTTTATTCACTGTATTGGAGCTGAGTGTGGTGGCTCACACCTGCCGTCCTAGCATTCAGGAGGCTGAGGCAGTAGGATCACTACAAGTTTGAGGTTAGTGTGGGCTACAGAGTAGAACACTGTCCTAAAAGACCTCCAAATTTTTAAAAATTGTATTAGAAATTAAGGCTGAGGCCAGGCAGTGGTGGCACCTGCCTTTAATCCCAGCACTCGGGAGGCAGAGCCAAGCAGATCTCTGTGAGTTCGAGACCAGCCTGGTCTACAGAGCGAGATCCAGGACAGGCACCAAAACTACACAGAGAAACCCTGTCTTGAAAAAAAACAAAAAAAAAAAAAAAAAAAAGAAAGAAAGAAATTAAGGCTGAAAACAATAATGTCATTTGAAAACAATAATTAACTCACTACATATTACTATAAATAATATATCTTTAATGAAAAACAATCACCTTGTAAAGCAAAGATAGCACAGTAAGACAGTATAAATCCCTTTAATGTCTGGTTTAATAAAAGACAATTGAACTTCCACCTCTGCTCTTGATTCACTCTGCTGTATTGTCATGTGTCATGGAGTCTCTGGGAAGTCCCACTGCCTACTTCAGAAAATGCAGAAAAGAAAATGGTGTTTTAGTTTTAATGTGTCAGACTCCGCTAAAGGGTCCTAAGCACTACAGGGGTCCCTAGACTGTGCTTTTTTAACTCCTGCTTTAAACATAAAATCCACATCCCTTTTATTGGGAATAGATTTTCAGAAGGTCTGGGGATTGTGCCCTGGCTCTTTCCTCGTTTTTCTAGTCTCTCTGAGGCCAGGGGAGATGCAAGGCGGCATAACTCACCCTGTTCCATGAACATGAGACATGAGCAAACCCAGCTGCTCACCCCAGGAAGGGTACCAAGGACACAGTCACTTCTACCCAAGTGTAGCTTGGTGAGCCACCGTGTTTCATTGGAACATGGACCATAGGCAACTTAGGGATGGATGCGTCCCTGGAGAAAAAGTCTCTCCCCCTCCCAGCAGTTGTTAATTATCTGCATATCCTTGTGATTAGTCAGTTGACACTTTCTGCTCAGTGGCCAGTCTCTGGCTTAGGCAACCTCCTCTCCGTGTGACTTGTATAGAACCAACTGGGGGTCCAAACTGTCTATTGAAATTCTGGTTGGAACAGATAGTGAGAGAAGAATAAAACTAGACTCATAGAAGAAGAGAGCAGCTGGCCTGCAGAGATGGCCCAGTGGTTAAGAGTGTTTGCTGCACAATCATGGAGACTGGAGTTTGGTTCCCAGCACCGGTGTAACAAACCAGGCATCCTACAGATGCTTTAATTTCTGCTCTCAGGGATCTGATGCCCTCTTCTGGTCTCCATATGAGCACAGGTGCCCCTGTGCACACATTTTTCTCTCTCTCTTGTAGACGAGATTCTAAATAGTCTTGTTAAATAAGAAACACAAAGCCAAATACAGAGTTAAAAGCCCAAGAGATCAGAGCAGTAGCGAATAGCCTTTAGCTTACCACTCACTGCCATCCTTCCCCTGAGAGAGAGAGACCTTCTTCCTGTGTGACCTGTCTTTTTATTGCCTTTCTGTTCTACCTTCTTATTGGCTCTAAACCCAACCACATGATTTCCTTGTCACTGCCTGTCTATACAGACCTCCAGGTCTCTATGGTTCAAACTGGGATTAAAGGTTCGGGTCACCGCTTGGCTGTGTCCTTGACTACGCAGAGACTCTGCCTGCCATGTGATCAAATTAAGGGCGTGTACCACCACTGTTGGACTTCTGCTAAATGGCTCGCTTTTAGCTCTGATCCCCAGGCAACTTTATTTATTAACATACAAATAAAATCACATTTCAGCACAAATAAAATATCACCATTCTCTCATTCTCTCTCTCTCTCTCTCTCTCTTTCTCTCTCTCTCTCTCTCTCTCTCACACACACACACACACACACACACACACGTTTTAAAAGGAGAGTGCAGAATGATGAGTCCAGGAGTTGGCACACAGTGCAGTGGGAGATGTTGGCACAATAAAGTCTCTGTTACCATGGTGACTAGACTTAATAATAATACATTTACACCCAAAACTACAAGCAGTAAATTAAGAATGTATTTATAATACAGCAACTAAGTATGTGAAGTGATGAATATGTTAATTAGCCTCATTTGATCATTTTACGTGTATATATATATCACAGCATCATACTTTATGCCACAGACATGCACATTTTAAATTTGGCAATTAGTACATAAATAAAACATAGCAACAAAGAAATCAGAGCCTGAGTCCGTCTGATGACTGAACTGTGTTTACTGTGGCTGAAAAGCCTGGGGACTGGCTTTGTCTGTTCCTGTGCCCTTAATGTGAGCCAGTCAGCTCTGGGCAGTGGTCAGCTGAAGTGACATGGACCTAAATGCAGAAATCAGGAGGGGTGGGGTGTCTTTTGAATGTTGTTTTATTTCCGAATTCCTCCGGAATGATTATGCCTCCTCACGACCCCTTGAACTGACATGTTTTCTTCTTCCGAGAGGCCACAGATGGTATCTCCAGTGAGTAAGGATACCACGGAAGATCTACAGAAAGCGGCTGGTGCTTCAGAGGTTCAGGCTCCAGGGGAGCAGGAGTTGCTGCCAGCAGGCCAGGCTCAGGTACACAGTGAGGTAGGGGAGTATTCAGGCTCTCTCTTAGGGAAAGGGGAGCTTCTGGTACCCAGCTTAGGCACATAGTGGATGGGTTGGAAATAGCACCACTGAGATGGTGGCTCCCAGAATTCTCTGTCACTCCCAGCAGATATGTCTAACCTTTTGACGTTGTGACATGTCCTCATCTATAAAGTTCACACCTGAGAACTGCGTTATTGAGTTACAGAATTTTTTTTTTGAAACCTCAATTTTTTTGTTTGTGTTTGTTTTATTTTTCAAGACAGGGTTTCTCTATGTAGTTTTGGTGCCTGTCCTGGATCTCACTCTGTAGATCAGGCTGGCCTTGAACTCACAGAGATCCATCTGGCTCTGCCTCCTGAGTGCTGGGACTAAAGGCGTGCGCCACCACCGCCTGGCTGAAACCTCAATGTTTTAAGCAACTTTTGGCTTCATGCATTCCAGGGGACATGGGTTGGACACTCCTGTGAGGCATCTCAATTCTAATGATTTGGAGAATTCATTATCTGTCTCTCTCACATAGCCTGTCATTGCGTTAGCAGGCAAAAAAGGAAGTGTCAGAACGGCTGTCCCATGTTCTCTAAAACCTTGATGCCAGCAGCCAAAGTCCTAATTAAGTTGCCAATTAAATCCACGGTGTAAAAGAAAGGGTTTCCTATAAACTCACTAGCCAAGGTCTGCTTCCATTTACTTAGCTGTGTGGATGGAACGGAAGGGCTTGGTCCCTGAAACAGATCTTGTGAGAACACAGCCTGGGAGGGTTACAGACTTGACTTACTTGCACAAGTACAATTCCAGCCTCTTAACTGGCTTGCTGACTCACTGACAGGCTCTCCCCTGTGGGCAGGAGGAATGGGTTTCTCGTTGAGTTGCCTACCAGCTGGGGAAGGAGCAGGAAGTAAAGGCCTAACAACGTGAAACAGGCAACACTGTGTAGTGATGTGGAGGGAACTCCCTCTCGAGTGATTGCAGACTTCTGTGTGGGTTAGTGTGGGCTGTTTGTATCAAATGCCATTTGTATCCTTTTATGCAAGTCGGATATATGTTCAAATAGAAGTCCTGTGGCTGGTTTAAAATGAAATTGTAATTATTAAAAGATCATTGCAGGGCTAGAGAGATGGTTCCCTGGTTCAGCACTTAAGAGCACTTGCTGCTTTTCCAGAGGACCTGAGTTTGGTTCCCAGCACTCAGATCAGGTGGCTCCCAAATGCCTGTAACTCTAGCTCCAAGGTATTCAATGTCCTCTCTGTCCTCTGCAGGTACTCGTTATACAGGACAACACACACACACACACACACACACACACACACACAATCTTAAAGAACATTGCTAGTGAAATACAGGGAGAGACAACTTACAGCCTGAGGTGTGAATAAGGGAGAGGTAGGAAAAGGATACAGAGGAATGGAAAGAACGTGTACGGAAGAGAGGAAAAGTAGAAACCACACACAATCTGCGATGCTTTTGGTGAATTTGGTGGCTCACAGTGATACAAACGTGATCCTCGAGCGGGGCAGCCTTTGCTATGGGAGCGATCCTTGTAGCTGGGAACGTGTGGCAGGCAGAGTGGAGTAGAGCTAACTCCAGATGGGAGGGTTTGAGAGGAGCCACTGGAAGGTACAGTGAAGGCTGAAACAAGACAAGGCGTGACCCAGAAACCCTTTGATGTAGGCCCATAGCAAGCTGTGAGGATATTTGTGGGGAAGATTCTGCAGAGGTTCTGGAGGCGGGACAAAAACTTTTCTAAAGTTGCAAGAGACAGGGAAGAAAAGAATCTTCAGGGGGACATTTTGGTGATGTTAAGAAGTAGAGTTTTGCACAAAGCTACACAGAGAAACCCTGTCTCGAAAAACCAAAAAAAAAAAAAAAGAAGTAGAGTTTTGGGGTAACTTGTACTTGGTAGAAAGAAAGAATGTTGATTAGCACATTAACTTTTGGGTTGTGGTCTCAGGGAAGAGGGGGCATCCTGCATTTGGAAAGAGGCTGATCAGAATCCGCCACCGTCAGTCCTTTAACCAGAATTCTGTTGTGCAGATGGCCAAGTACCAAGCTCCACAACGATCCGGAGACATGGTCATGATCCAGTCTGAGCACACTGGAGCTGTAGATGTCCTTTCAGCGGATTTGGAATCTGCAGATCTTCTGGGGGACCACAGGAAAGGTGAGACCTTTGGAATCATAGAAGATAGTTTTTCATTTCCAATAGATGCTTGAAGGACGGAAGACAGATGGAAGGATGGACAAAGTTGTGAAAGGAAGTGATGGAGGCTGCTAGAAAGAACATCGTCTATTAACCTTGCTAGCAAAAAACCAGGTCCAGGAGTGTTTCCCCCGCTTCTCAGTAGTAAGCTGTGTCTCTTTTCAGTCTCTCCACCTCTGATGGCCCCTCCGTGCATCTGGACCTTTGCCAAAGTGAAGGAATTCAAAAGCAAGCTGGGCAAAGAGAAGAACAGCCGTCTGGTGGTGAAGCGGGGAGAAGTAGTCACCATCCGGGTCCCTACCCATCCCGAGGGAAAGCGTGTCTGCTGGGAGTTCGCAACTGATGACTATGATATTGGCTTTGGAGTTTATTTTGACTGGACCCCGGTCACCAGCACTGATATAACTGTGCAGGTCAGTGATTCTAGCGAGGATGAGGATGAAGAAGAGGAAGAGGAGGAAGAGCTCGAAGGTAAATTTAATTTTAATTCGGTTTGCTCAACCTGATCGCTAGCGGCTGCTCTGTGGATTGTAGCGTTTCTCCTCCCCATCAGAACCCGGCATTGCAGGCTGCCGGGGTTGCTGGTGATGCTTTGCTGGAAAGCCCCTCCCAGCCGCTCCCCGTCCTGCTCTTCCTTCCCCTCTCCCTTTTAACCAGGACCTGGTCATTTCCCCGTTCTCTTTGTGTGTATGGGCATCGGATTTCCAGATCACATTGGAACCTGACATTATGTTTTTTCCTCTCTTCGTTTTGGGATATTTGTTCTTGACTTCAAGCTACACTCGGTGGTTACAATAAGCCAAAAGTATCCCTCCATCTTTCCTCCATACTGCCATTGCTGGCAGAATACAAATTCTTTGCTTCATGTTAAGAGTAGTGGTCTCTGCTCCCTTCTTTTTAAAGTTTTGTCTTTGTTTTTCAAAACATGTTTTCTCTGTGTAGCGCTGGCTGTTCTGGAACTCACTCTGTAGACCAGGCTGGCCTTGAACTCAGATATTTACCGAGTGCTGGAATTAAAGGTGTGTATCACCAGCACCCGGCTTTAAAAGTTTTTTGTTATTATTATATTTTATGTGCATATTTTGCCTGCTTGTATGTCTGTGCCTGGTGCTCCATGGAGGCCAGAAGAGAGAGTCAGATGCCCTGGAACTGGAGTTACAGATGGCTGCGAGCCCCAGTGTGGTGCTGGGGATAGAACCTGGGTCCTCTGGAAGAGCAGCCAGTGCATTTATCCACTGAGCCATTGCCCCAGCCCCTCTCTGCTCCATTCTTGTTATTTGTCATGTCTCCTCGTGATGGGACATAAAGGGAGGAATCTGGAAGTAAGTTATATAAGCGTTTGGCTTTCATGTATGACTACAAATCATTCTCTTCACTTGCTTTTTCATGTCTACCAGGAAATCTGTGTGTATTTAGGAAAGAGGAAGACCTTTTATCTTACTGCATTTTTCAGATGCCAAGTGGAAGTCACTCTGTACAATGTGTTTATCTATATTTCCTATTTCTGTTAGCTAATCCTTTCATGTACTGTAAGGATTTCCAGGCTTTGCTCTCTAAATATCTTTTCCCCACGGAAACCAGATATGTCTAAGGTTATCAGGCTGGATCATGGGTTCTCAGAGGAAGCCTCACTGTTTACTGAGACTCTTGGACTCCGGGCTCCGGAATGCCAGTTGGATTCTGCTGCCTGTGGGAGAACAGCAGAGTCCCCATTGAGAAGCACTCTCTCCCCTTCAGCGGGATGTACTCAGGCTAAAAACTTTTATCTAAACTCTGCCCTTTTGCTCCTGCAGAACCCGTCCCTGTGGGAGATGTGGAGAGAGGCTCCAGGAGTTCTCTACGGGTTCGCTACGGGGAGGTCATGCCTGTGTACCGGAGGGACAGCCACCGAGATGTGCAAGCTGGCAGCCATGACTACCCCGGCGAGGGTATCTACCTGCTCAAGTTTGACAACTCGTACTCCCTGCTGCGCAACAAGACTCTGTACTTCCACATCTACTACACTAGCTGAGGGATGCGAGGAGGCTAGGGCAGGCTGTGTTTGCTGGCTGAAGCAGGCTGCCAGCTGGTGCCTCTTGTCTGTAAGCAAGAGCCTCAAGTCCCGTGTGAGGCTCCTAAGCCTCGTGCCCTGCCTGGCATGCCTGACTATTGATCCCATGTAGCTTCCCCTTTCTTGGCTTCTGCAGGTGGTGGTGTAGTGCTTCTGTTCTGTGGTTCCTGACTCACACTCTTGTTTCAGACTCCAGCAAAAACCCTCTCAGACGGCCCCTGTGAGGCAAAAGCCTAAAAGGAAGTGGAAGGGTGTCTTTTAAAAATCGATTCACGCTGGTGAAGCTTATCATTCAGGTTGCCGCTCACTCTTCTCCAGAGCCTGTAGTGCCGATGTACTTAGCAGCGCCGACCCTCTTACATTTCGAGGTGCCCGAAGAGGGACAAGCACACTGTCTATGAAAGAGCCCAATACTTTGGATGGAGACTGCTCCGTCCAGCCCCTCAGCACTGCCATATTCCTGCCTGCTGGGTATTCTTAGTCTCTAGCTCAGGCTGGGAGCCCTCACTGCCTCGGATGGATATGATTATTCCTGATGGGTAGACCTTCCTCCTCTCTCTGTACCAAGTCTCTGTTTCTGCTGTGTAGCAAGAACTTCCAAGTAATTGCAAGCTGTGATCAGTGTCCTAGGATCTACTGTGAGAAGAAAAGTGGCCTCCATCACTTCCTGTCTCCAGCGCTATCTCCCTTACTAAGGGTGCTGGTAGTTGATGAAGAAAGGATGGAAAGTAGGCACTGAATTAGCTCAAAAGCTGCCCTTTTGGAAGTCAAGTACTAGTCGTTGTCCCGAGTCATCCGTCGTCCCCCCCCCCCCCCCACCTCCATCTTTAGGCTACGGTGTTATTTAGAGAGTTTGCTTTGGAACCAAATACAGTGAAACCCGATCAGGTTTGCAGTGATTCTGGGTTTGTGTTTTTTACAGAGGATGTAAACTTACGGTGTTCACAGTCCTTAGGGAAAGCAATCATGGAGTGTTGCTGTCGCTGCTGACTGTGTGTGCTCCTTACCGGACCAAAGCCTGCAGGGACAGCCTCTCGCATTCCGTTCACCCTGAGGCTCTGGAGCCACAGAATGTAGTCGTGTTGCTGTGGGTGGCCACAGAGCACCAGGTGCTAAGGCCTCAGGTGGAGAAGGCAAACGATGAGGCGTGGACCTCCGAAGTGAAGTCATCTGCAACTCTTTGTTTCTTACTCTGGGTTGTCTGTCATGCTTCTGAATTTTGAATAATTAGGTTTATTTATTACTTTATTTATGCTTTTTAAAGCACATTTCAGTTTGCCTGTGAAACAGTTCTCATCTGTTTCCCATGAGGCTTCCCATCTGCTCTGAGCCATTAGGCCACCTCTTTTATGGCGTTAAAGACGGTTTTAGGGCTTGGAAAATGATTGTGTATGTCGTTCCCACATGCCAGCCCCGGGATGCTTTGGGAAGAGTCTGCCCTTTCAGAGAAGGCTGCCTCCAGCCTAGTCTGTGTGTAGGTACATCTCAGCCCTCCCAGTGAGGAATGCGTGTGATGGACGCCCCTGCAGTGGAGATTGACTACCACCATTATCGGACGTCAAAGTCCTTTTCCTCCTCCGACACGCTCTTCATGATGTTTCCTTTGGCACATTCCTTTATTGTGTGGTTGCCTCGCACCAAGCCCCTGCCCTACAGGAGTGATCACCCCATGGTGATCTTGCCAGTAGTGTCTTGCCAGTAGGTCTGTGGTCAGGAACAAAGGGAATGCATCCTGCACCTCTGTTAACCTGAAAGCCAAGTGCAGGATGATGGACCGCCATAGCCTCTGGGTCGCCAATCAGCATCCGTACCTCCATTACTTCATCATTGCCGATATGTTTCCTAGGGGATTATTATACTGGCAAGAATCCATCTGTAAGAAATTAGCAAAGTATCTGGGCAGTGAAACAAGCTTGCTGGTTATCATGGCATCAGACAGCGGAGTTGAAGTTGAATCATGCTTTCACTGGTTGAGTGTAATCTTTGTAGAAAAAACAGTCTTTGGAGCTCTTTTCCAGTCGGCGGTCCCGCTTACATTTCCTGTTACCTACTCCTAGCCTGCTCCCAGAATGGCGCTGGCAGGCCCCGGTAGCAAGGCCCCAGGCCTTCCCACAGTAATTAGGCTTTGCTCTGTCTAGTCTTTTGTTCTTATCATGAGGTCATGGTGGCTATTTTCTTGGAGCCCCGGTTCTCTTGTACCAGGGAAGTCCGTGGACTTCTTCTCATCCCTCTAACGTTCCTGCCACTGGCTGGCCATTCTGCAACACTTATTTCTTACTGGTTTTTCCTCAGCAGGGTTTCTTTGTCTCATGAACGTAAAATAGCTAAAAGAAGACATGTTCACTGTATGATGACTCACTATTCTACACTAAATTTTTACAATTAAGAGAACTTGAGAGACAAAGTGTTATTTCCGGAAGACACCGGTAATCACGGAGAACACACATACCTCGCAGGTAGTACCACTTCCTTGGTCCCTCCTGTTCACCTTGCTACAAGCAAACAGTGAAATCACTTGTCTGCTTTTATCCTGCCCTGCTCTCTAGAGCACAAGGAAGTACTGTGCAGTTGAAAGAAAGGATTTTGTAAGAAGGCAGATTGAGAGCCTTTACACAAAGTGGCTGCAGTTCTTAAATTTCTTCAGTGTATCTAATTTTGCTACTTTGTTAAGAAACAGGACTTTTAAAAAAGACATACCCTAAAGTGCTATTTTTTCCAACATCTTATGAAGAATTTCAGCAAACAGAATAGCATTCACTTTCATCCCACATATATTTTTAAATTACAAACTGCCGGTTTTTAAACAAAGATTGTTCCTTTTAGTCCCTTTGACAAGTATCCAGTTAGAGGATGTCCCCTTCACAGTGAGTCAGCTCTGGCAGAGCCTCTGCTCAAGCAGATCTCCTTCATTCCACGTGGGCTGCCACAAGAATGGCCGTTGGCCTCCGTCTTTCAGAAAGATAGCTGTATGTCCCTTACTTCCGACTGTAACCTCAGTGGCTTTCCTCTCTAACTGCATGTCTCTGTGAAGGTGACTGTGTAGCTGCATTGAAGGCTTTCCTTCTCATCCCTTGCTCTCTTGACATATCCTCAGGACGCTCACATGCAAATGCACTCTTCAGATACCACGTGGAAATAGGTAGCAGCTTGAAAGTAGACTATTCTTAGTTTTCTTATGGATGGATCAATGCACTTTAAAAATATTTTATTTGGTATCTAAGAAAAATGGACTTTGAAAGAAGTGTATATTGTCTGTCCCATTATATGAATACAGACAAGTTAATCTGTAACTGTTTTATATTCATGGAATTAGATATTGTTGTGGACTTTATAATATATACATTTTGATTTTGATGAGTCCTACTCAGTTCCTTCTGTGAGAGAATTGGGCAAAATCCCAACCCTAAAGTTTATGATTTTATATTTATGTTTAAGGAGCACTCTGTAAAACGTTGCCTTTAACGTCAGAGTCCGTGGTTCTAAGGTGTGGAATTGAGTGACCCTATTAATTATGTAGAAGACTTTTTTATAGATAAGGGTGGGGCGCAAATTCAGCAACCTTGTGCTGCTTCAGAACTGCCCCTTAAATAGACAGCCAAGGGTGGGAATGGGGAAGAACAGAGGAGGGGAGAGCGAACACACTGTCAGGTATGTCCCAGGATTCATTTAGTGCTTTGGTGGCGCTTTGCTCCCTGGAACTGTTTGTAAGCCAGAAGCCTTACTGGTTCTCTTTGTGCTCAGCGGAGAATCCTCCAGCCCACTTTGCCATCTGGCAGCAGAGTCGGCCAGATGCATTTTTGAGTAGGTCTCCTCTGCTAAATGTAACCATGACCTGAGGATTGACTTCCTGTCTCCATCCTTTGGGGTTTAAGAGAGATAACAGGATGAGAGAAGGCCAAGAATCAGTTCTACTTGTGGTGCCAAAGCCACAGTTGTGAATGTGTCCCTGCAGGCATAAATCAGATGCATCTTGTCCACCACCACAAAACCGACAGCCATGTGAGTGCTGGGGTAGCAAGCAGGCCTCCTGCAGGCTGACAGCATCACCACCTTGAGCCACACAGAGCAAACCACACACAGTTTTCTCTATTAGAGCTTCTATTTGGAGTTTCTCCTGATGCTAAGCATCCACACTGACCCCTGTCCCTAGTTTTTTCCATATGATGCCTACACTCTGGGAACAGGGCAGCACGGGTCCCTTCAGAGTCTCACTGTTTGAAAAGGTGAGCATCCATCTGAAGAAGGAAATTGGTGTCATTGCTGCTGTGCGGTACATCGTTAAGTGATGTGTTCTGTAAAAAGCAAGTCACTGTATTCATTGTGTGCATGTGCTCAGGGACCTATCACACTCCTTGGGGAGTAGAAAATGAGTATCAAAACCCAGTCGTAAGCTGGGTATCTGATTTCCAATGACCTAAGCAAGCACTCTTTGTTTCTGGTGGTGTTTGCAGGGACAGTCATGCAAGAACTTCTTGGATCTGTATGTATCTGATGCTGGTGGGTGATAGCCTTTTGCTTTGTATAACTCATGTAGCACCCGTGGACATTCCCAAAGAACATCTGGTTTTCTAAGGTGAATTGTGATCCAAAATGTAGGGAAACATTGTAAGTATTGTGTGGCCAGATTGCAGTCACTGTTCCCTCTAGATGTAGTATTGCTTTCTTGGACCAAGAAGGCTAACCAGAGCCTCTGTTTGAACCACTGTCTCAGAGCTAAGAAAATCCAATCAATGATATAAAGCCTGATAGGATATTGATAATTTGGCTCCCTTACAAATAGTCATTCCTCACGAACAAAGTATAGACAGGACACTGGCTGTGAAATTGTAGGGCTGGTCCCTGGTTTGAATCCATGATCTGATTTTTAGCATGTGGAACACAGACAGCTCTTCATTCTAAGATACGCTAAAATGGTGCCCCAGAGACCCAGAAATACATGCTGCTTTATGAAATTTCAGTTCCCTGTCATTTTAATCAGGTAGCCTTTTGATTTATCTGGGGGTAAAATTGTGTATTTGAAATGACTTATGGGAACAGAGTTTATTTTCTAAAGTTCTGACAGGATTATGAAAGATTCTGAAGTTTGGAGTTGCAATGATGTATAGTATTCCTGAAGAGCCCTAATTCACTGTCAGTTGAAGGGGGTCCTCCTAAACTCTTCATCACTCAGGGTTGAAATGCCTCGTCTGTAATGTCTCCTTGCTATTGTCATTGTTCATTCTTAGGTTCAGGCCAGGACTCATCTAGAAAACATTATCTTAATTTCTTCTCTCATATCCTAAGTAGTACATTTTATTAAGACGTTTTATGTTAAAAATACATCTTGTGTCCGGTTCTGAGATAATTGTCCCCTAAGTGCATTAGCTTTCATTTAATCAGTCTGACTTATTTCCACTTAGCCATGTTAAAGAACAAGCCAGTCTGGAAAAAGCAATCCCGTGATGCATGACTTTGGTATATCCATGTTCCCTTAATAATGGGAAGTGTTTTGAAACTCACAGAAGAAATGTTTGATGCTTTGTAATAAAACGTCACTTGTAAATGCTTTGTAACAAAGTGATAGATTCTAGAGAGCAGAGTGGATAAGCAAAATGGGAAGGCAGAGAGATGCCTGGAGATTTCCCGACCACGATGCCATTTGCTTATACATCCAAAGGGCTACTTGGGAGCCATCATCATCATCCAGCGACCCATCGGTGATTTAAAGGTGTTTGTGTTTTCTTTCCTTACTGTTGTGTATCATATGCTGCTGCCATGGTTACCAAAGGCCTGGGAGGGAAACTATATCACAGTCTTGTCTTTTTTCTTCAAAACAAACAAATCCAAACCAATCAGCTATTAGAGTCAACTTGTTTTACAAGTCACCCTGTCATGAGAAATGCTGTTAACATGTATGATTTTCACGTTAAGAACTCTGTACCAATTGTTACTTAGTTCTTCTGTTCTCCTGAGTGGTTTTTCTTTCATCATACTGTATATTTGCACCTCATGGCACTGAATGTGTTGCTGTGATATACGGATGGATGCTGAGCCATGGGTAAACAGCTGAGTTCTGGTGTTTTTATATTATGTGACAGTTTTGTGAAATGCTTTTGTGCATTTTTTGTCTTCTTTTCCAAGTTTTGAAATCTGTCATAAATAAACTTTTTCACTGTGCACCTAAAATATTTGAGTTCTATCTTAATAAGCCCGGCTGATACCATTTGAAATTTTGTCTTTACTCTTCAGCTTAAGAGCTTCAGCTTAAGAGGAAAAGTATTCAGTGAACTCGTGTGAATTCTTCTATAATCTACTAAGATTATAAAATTTAAGAAAAATTGAGACTAAGATGAATGTCTGTATATAAATTCCTGTCAGAAGGGATGATGGAGAGATGGCTCAGACATCAAGAAAGAGTACTTGCTGCTCTTGTAGAGGACCCAGGTTCAGTTTCTAGGACCCCATGGTAGCTCACAGCCATCTGTAACTCCAGTTCCAGAGGTTATACTCTTTTCTGGCCTCCAGTGGCATTGTATGCACATGGTACATAGACATACATGCAACCAAAACACCCATGCACATAAAATAAAAATAAATTTAAAAATCTTTGGGGTTGAGAGATGTCCAAGTAGTTGAGAGCACTAGTTGTCTCACAGAGCACGTGGGTTTGGTTCCCAGCACAGCATGGATATTCCTGCTCTAAGGGACCCCATGTCTTCCTCTGACCTCTTCAGGCACCAGCCATGCACTTGGTGCACATACATATATGCAGACAAAACATTCATAAAATTTAAAAAGTGTAAAAATAAATCATCGGCAGCTCACAAATTGCAGCACTTGGTGTTCAACAGTAATCTTAGAGTATTCACAAATCAGAATGGTACCTGACCTCGGAACCAAGAGCTAGGTGTTATATTGCAATATAAAGAGTATCTTATGAACATGTGTATCCACCTGCTTACTCAACACATTTACCTCTTCCTATAATGGATACATAAACTTTTTTGGGGAAAAATTCTGCTTTTTTGTTTTACACTCCACGCCTAGTACTAGGGATTGAATTATTGTTCTGTTTATTCTTCAACTTTTTCCTGCCTGCTTTACTCCTGAAGTATTTCCTGAGATTCATTGCTCCCGTGGGACATCTTCCTCATGTAACCCAGTGTTGGAACCACTCAGCAATATTCTTCCTTTACTGTGGCCACTCTGGCCCCAGGAACTGAATCAGGCCCTTCTGTGGCTCAGGCACACCAGAACCGAGTGCTGATTTTCACAAACCCGGCGAATAAGAGGGACATGAAGGACTTTGAGCACTCAGCGTTTTGAGGGAAGTCCCTATTGAGAAATGCCCCATACAAAGGTGATGGCCATTGATGTGGTTTAATGCTTAGGACAACTCCAAAATTCACAGAGATGTAATCCCCAATGCAATAGTATTGAGAGGTGAGGCCTTTAGGAGATGATTAGGCATCAAGGCTCTGCCTTAGTAAACAGGGTTTAGTGTTTTATTAAGCAAACAGGAAGGAACTACTTTGGATCTTTTTTGTTCCTTGGCCCTCTCTCCCTTTTACTACAGGGATACTGCATCGATGGCACTATCCAGGAATCAGTAGCCTTCATCTGACAGAACCACCTTCATTTTGGACTTCCTGTCCTCCAGAATTGAGAGAAAATAAATGTCTGTTCTTTATAAATTGTCCAGTCTCCGGTATGTTGTTATAGAGGTACAAACACACAAAGACAGTCTTGGGTTGGGTGATACATCTCGCCTCTGAACATAAGAATTTATTTGATGTCATGAATTGGAAGAGTAGGTAGTTTTAAAAACTCCGTTTCGAAGCATAATTATTACTAAGCATTGTAGCCATCTGGTCTGACTGCTGGAGAAAGTGTACACATCTAGGGGAAATATTTGCTCTTTAGGATCTTCTAGGGCCCCTAAAGATGAATTACAGGGCCAAGGGGAAGGACATCTTCTAACTTAGCATACACGTAGGGGGCAAGGCCAGGCTCAGGGCTTGATCAAGAATGAGCAATCCATGGTTTCTGGTTCAGATTAGTGTTTGGCCATGTAAGTTTCTTATGGAGAAACCAAGTAAATCTCATCCATCCAGATCTAGACTCATTTAGGAAAAGGTTCCACATGGTAGAAGGGCAGGCCGGGTATGCCACTGATCTCCCTTATTGCCACATCTACCTTCCTTTACTTCTCTGGCTTTGTCGAGACAATAGCTGCCTTGGGAGAAAGAGTGGCCATCCCAGAGCTCAAGAGCCTAGAGCAGCTAAGAGGTGAAGCAACAAAGGGGGCCAGAAAAAGGAAGGAAGCGCCCTGGGATTGAGCTGGAGAAAAGTTGAGAATAATGCTTCTACTCAACACACAGCCCTCAGTTCCCTGTTTAACCTCAGCAGTGCAGGAGAAATTAAATATCAGATTTGGATCACAAAAGGTCACTCTGTTTTCCACCGCAGACACACCACCTCAATCTTCAACACTGCCAAGTTCCGGGACTTGCCCTTCCTAGGGTAGCAAGTGATGAACTGTCACCCAGGTAATCTGAGCTGGAACTGGTCATGCACCTTCCCTTGCATGCAATCTTCCTTTGCCTTTGAGTGTCAGAAGCCAAGCTTGCCATAGGAAGAGCAAAAGGCTGTAGCCGTAAGGTTTCTCTGGTCCCGCCCGGCCCCGCGGGCCTGCAGCCACTTATAAAATAATCAGAGGCTTAATATTAATTCTAATTGCTCAGCCATTAGCTCAGGCTTATTACTAACTAGCTCTTACACTTAAATTAGTCCATAATTCTTATCTATGTTTAGCCATGTGGCTTGGTACCTTTTCTCAGTTCTACCTTGTCATCTTGCTTCCTCTGTATTTCCTTACTCCTCTCTTCCTCTTCCCAGCATTCTCCTAGTCTGCTGGCCCTGCCTATACTTCCTGCCCGGCTAACAAGACTTACTAACCGCTGAGTCCAGACATGGTTTCCAGCTAGCAGGGAAGTTCATCATCTGGGACCCAGCTCAGTTCTACCGGAACAAGTTGGAGGCCTGCCTTCAACTAATGACTAAACTCAGTGTAAATGTTTTCTGGAGTCAAGTTCAGTAAGAGGAGATTAAGAGGAGTTCAGGCTTCCCTATGGCGCTTTGGTAAACCTGCCAGGCACTTTTAACCAGCATCTTTGTGTCATCTTCATGGATGCCCCATGACAGATGGCAGGGGTCTTGGTTTCGCCTCTGTTGCTGTGATAAAATACCCTGACAAAGGCAACGTAAAGGGAAAAAGGTTTATTTTAGCTCATGGTTTCAGGTTACAGTCCATAACGGCAGGGAAGTCAAGGCATCAGTGGGAGCAGCTGATCATACTGCATCCACAGTCAGGAGAAGACAGCAGCGGATGCATACACACTAGTGCTCAGCTCTCTCTCTCTCTCCTCTCACAGGCTCCAGGATCCTCCGCCTAGGGGGTCCTCTACCATCCATGATGGGCGAGTCTTCCCACCTCAACATTACCAACCTACCCCCACCCCCACAGACATTCTCCCAGGTGACTCTAGGTGTTTTTTCAAGTTGACAGCATTAGCCATTACAGCTGGGCATGTCTCTGCCCACGCCTACCCCTAACATACGACAGATGAGTGGATTAAGGCACGATCAAGTTGAAGGGGAGATAGAGTCTACTAATTTCAATTCTCTAGAGAAAACTCTAATACTGGGGGCCTCAAAGAAATGTCATGGGCTCCAAGAGTTTCTGCTGCTTCCTGAGGGAAGAGGTCAAGTTCAAGTCCTCTTCTACAACTCACTCACTTCAGCATGGGAGCCCTATTCCCCTCCCCGCACCGATGGGCATGGTTTGGGAGCTAGGCCCTCAGCTCAGCAGGTGTATCTGGCTGTCGACAGGGGTGAGACACTTGGAAAGCCTCTAAGGCCAGCAGGGCCTTGTTGATGTGACTGATGGTGGGGTAGGGGCTGAGGTCCACCTTGAACCTGTGGCAGAGAAGCACTTGTAAGCCAAGGTTTTCAGGGACACTGCTGTGGGCAGTGGGCAAAGCAGAGGCAGGGCAGGGTGAGGTCCAGGGGTTGTGGTGCACGGCCGGCAAGCAGCCCTGCCACATGGGGCACCTCGTTCACTGGGAAGTTCTGGGTAGGTCTGGCATCATCTGGCATCATTCACCTTCTGCTCTTCTCTAAGACTGCTTGTGAATGCCAGTGTCAGGCATTTGTGCAGACTGTCCCATCGCCCACGTTACTAGCTTCTTAGGGGAGGGAATGCACCCTGCACGTCCATCTCCCAAAGGGCAAGCACAAGGGCTGCCAGCAGGCCGATGGAGGGAACTGGAAGAGCTCACGTCTAAGCAGACACTCCACATTCGGGTACAGCAAGCGGGTATTCTTGGGAGTGATTCCCTTAGACAAGCCACCTCCTCTTAGGAGCGAGGGCTGTCTATACAGGACCACCCCGGCTACAATGGGCACGGTAGGGACATTTTAATGATTTAATGATTTCTGCCCTGTCTGTGCTAAGCCAGGGAGGGCGGTTGGTGTGGCCTTGGTGCAGTGAGTCCTTGGCAGCTAAAAAGGGTTGACAGGAGACGTTATCTCAGTAGTAGATGTGGAGGCCCTGGCTGGAGGGGAACATGAAGGAAGGTGACAGAGCTGTCGCTTACCTTTCAGCGTTTGCTACCTGGGGCGCCAGGCACACATCAGCCATGGTCACCTAAAAGAAGGCCAGGGGAGTTTGCGCAAGGATAACCACCCCAGACTCACGGGCAAGGCTAGCTGCGTCCACTGCTGACGGTACCAGGGCTGCCAACCCAACTTCCTGTCTGCTTCTGCTTTTCCCACCAACCCTGTCACCCCCTCACTATGTCCTCTGGAACTGCCCGCCCCTGTCCCCCGAAGCTGCAGCACTTCTCCCATGCCGTGCCCTGGTTTCCCTGACAACCAGCCCTGTGGTGGCCAGAGAAGGCCTGACTGCGTTGGCGGTGGTCAATCTGCTTGCTGAAGCCACCACCACTAGGGACTTAGTGAGGACTCACAGCAGAGAAGGAACCGGGGAACCAGACGACCACAGGCCCAATGCCTTAGTCTGCATGCGTCAAGGGCTCCTTAATCCTACAATCTCCAGGTTGTGAAGGAAGGGAGACATTTGGTCTAACCCTTCAGCTGATGCCTAGACCACTTCACCGTCTCAGAAGTGTGCTCTTCTGGCCTAGACACCTCACACTACATCGAGTACAGTGGATCTCGACCTTCCCAATGCTGCACCCTTTAATATAGTTCCTTATGTTGTGGTGACCCCCAACCATAACATTATTTCATTGCTACATCATAACTGTGATTTTGCTACTGTTCTGAATCATAATGTAAATATCTGATATGCAGGATGTGTGATATGGGACCACTGTGAAAAGGTGGTTTGATGCCCTCCCAAAGGGTCACTACCCTCATATTGAGAAGCACTGCTCTTGAGGCAGTGTAGGAGTGAGCTGAGGTGTTTCCACAAACTAACTGCCCAGAGCAGAGGTTTGTATCAAGAGGCTGGTCCCAGGTCCCCCTTCAGGCAGCTCCTTAGGATAAGGAGATGACTGGGTCTAAGTGGGAGAATGACAGCCTGAGGTCAGCACGAAGGTCACAGTGGGCAGGTCTGGGGACACTTACCTCATCTCCTACACAGTACTTCCCTGCCGTGCTCTGCAGAATCTGCTCCAGAGCTGTGGGGAAGCCACATGGACAATATTTACATCAGCCTCTCCAGGGCGTGGCCTCCATAGCTATGAAATAGGTGGATATTTCAGTGACCGGCTGGGGCCTGGGGCAGAGTCTGGTGTAGGGAATCCAGGACTAAGAATAATGTTTCCCATGGCATCTCTGTCTATCTCAGAATAGACACGACTTGCAGCTGACCAAGGCAACAGCTCTCACAGGCAGCCTAGCATTCTGAGGGCAGGAGGCACTCTTGACTGGGGTGCTCAGTGAGATAGAGGTTGGGCCATCAACAAACTCTGTGGGACCACAGGCCCCAGGTCTGGGGTTCACAGAGTTCTGGTGCCTAAAGCCATCCTTGAGCACCTGCCCAGCCCACCACCTTCCTGTCCACAGTCCTCCCATCCATCCCACTGTCAAGATCAAAGCAGCCTGGGAAGCTGGTTCAGATGCCCGCAGCCACGTGTGTGTGTGAGGATCACTTCTCTGAGAAGTCACTCTGGACAGCTGATAAGAGTAAGGACTCACCATTAAAGCCAGAAGTAATAACCTTCTGGGCCCAAGGCAACTGGTTCTCCTGTCCCACTTGCTTCAGGACAGACAGGTTCTGCACAGCTCAAGAGAAAAAAAGAAATCTGATTGCTCTAGGAGCCAGTTTGGGTCTGTCCCTCTGTCAGGCCTCTGCATCGAAGCTCAGTGTCCATCTGCTCCAGCTGTTTACCTGTCCCCCTCACCTCTGGGCTACACAAGACCTTCCTTCCATCAGGTCTCTCAAGGTGGAAGTAGCCACCTTCTTGGGCTGCCCCAGTTGTCCCCAGTATCCTGAAAGCCATGTGATTTTGGTAGCAATATGCAAGAAGAGAGACACGGGATGCTGGCATGATTGACAGATGCAGCCACAAGCCAAGACCTAGTTCTCTCGCACCCAACACTCTTCCCTACTTGGTCTCTTGAAAAGGGGCTGTGTGACACCAGATGGGGGGTTGACGGGGGGACCACTGAGGACTGGGGTGAGGCAGATGTGTAGGTGTGTTGGGACTGGCTTCTAGTGACTGTGACTAAGGTGCAATCCCCACTGTTAAAAACAGTAAGATGTCACACGGGAGTCGTGGCACAGGCGCACAAGGATCTGAGCTTGGTCCTTGCTCTGAGACTACTTAGTTCCCCTGCAAAGTCACTGCTCCTTTTTAGAGCCAATACCTTACAAAGCAGAAATTGGCACAGATACGTGGTTTTAATACTTGCCTTTATACTTCACAGGTGAAAGCTTATTTTAAAAACAAAACAAAAACCTTGTAAGAATCCCAATATTAGCATACTGTGGAGTGAGTTAGGGGTTTAGGTCCAGACTAGGGAAAACAGAAGATATGGCAATGAAGCAATTCACATGGAGTTTCTTAGTTTCTCAGTGGTTATGAAAAGTTCTGTTTACACTATGCTGATCTACTAAGTGTATAGAGTCACTATGTCTGAAAATGTATGTATCTTAATTTTAAAATAATTTATTTCTGAAATACACTAATGATGAAAAATCACTAGAAAAATGACACCAACAGACCTGCTCAGTGAAGGGCTGCCATAACCCTTTAACTTGTGACAAACTAAATAAAAACCTAAAACGCCATTATCTATGAAGCACAGTAAAGAAAGTGTGGTAAAGCAAGGCACAGGGAAGATGGGCAGGAGCTGCCCAGGATGGAGCTGGAGGCTGTACCTAGGCTACCCTGCCTCTTTCCCTGCCTCAAATATGTCTGCGCTCCTAGGCCTAGGAGCAGACCTGGAGCCCCATACTGATGGAGGACTTCTGGGATTCCTGCCTGCTTCTGCCATGTGGGCTAGGCCAAGGCCCCTGAGAGTTTTTCTTTGTTCCCCTCCTTCCCCGACCCACAAGCTTCCCCCACCCTCCTCACAGTGAGTGTGAAGGATGAGCGAGAGGCGTACAAGAGTGCAAATGTAATAGTGCCTAACCTGAAGGGGCTGGATGCCACTAGCGATGAGGTCGGAAATCATGCGCACAATGGCTTTTTTCTGTGGGTCCTGAGGCAGGAGACATGGGGTGGGCCGAGTCTCTTCCAGGTACTCCATGATGGCCAGCTGTCCAGAGGGAACATTGAGGCAGGAAGAGGGCTTGGGATCCCTGGACCAGAGGGCAGAGGCCAGCAAACTACCTCTTCCCCATGGTACCACCACTACCTCTCCACCCTCCTCAACTGAAGCACCGTAAAGGTCCTTTGGGGACCTTGAACTTGGTTCTCCACAATCCGGCCTCCTCTCTCCTCCCTCTGCTGTATACTCAGTGAGTACCTATTATGCTCGGTGTCTAGCCACTTGTGGGTTAGGAAGAGCTGTCAGGTCCTCTCATCCCGAACTCGGCCACTCCCAAGCCCTCTACTCACTGACTGGCCAATGACGATTCCATCAATCTTCAGGGTTGGCACTTGCTTCATGGGATTCAGGGTCTGAAATTCCTCAGAGAACTGTGGAGACAAGGCCATGGTGGACTAGGTGTCCTATCTTGAGTTGTCTATAGCAGAACCAAGCAAGTAGGAAAACGGTAGGCCTAGTACCAATCCCTATTTCTTGTCCTCGGAGAAGGACTTGGTTCCTAAGGCCAGGCTAACCTCTGGGGATCCATGCAGTATCCTAGACCCCTAAGGTACAAGTTTTACCCCAGTGGTCTGGCTTTATGGTTTTACCTGTTAAACTACCTCCTCACTCCATTTCTTTTTTGAGACAGGGTTTCTCTGTGTAACCCTGGCTGTCCTGGAACTCAGAGATCCAACTGCCTCGGCCTCCCAAGTGCTGGGATTAAAGGCGTGTGCCACCACCGCCCGGCTTCTTCCTGTACCCGTCAATGTGGCTACCAAGTCAGCTCCTACCTCAGTCATCCATTGAGAGGGTCTAGTACAAGGCAAGGTCCCACTACCACCTGCCCTCATAAAATCAGGCACTGATCCTAGTCCCAAGGCTCCCATTGCTGCCCAGGAGAGCCAGCAGCAGCCTCCCCAGTTACAGGAACCAGGAAACGCAGGCTTCCCTCCAGGGCACAGCCAGTGCTCCATCTGGTACCTCTTCTAGGTCCAATTCTCATATTGTGGGTCCGGGACAGCTTCCTTACCTGTTGCCCCCCATCCTTTACGAGGTTGACGGGCACGATCTCATAGTCGATGCCTTTCATTGCCAGAGCTAGGAGAGACCAGAGAGGAGTTAGGGGATGCCTTCTGGCTAGACTCTCAAAGACAGCCCTCCCAGGGCAATGCCAAGAACCTCCTCCCTGCTGGTCAGCTCTACGTTGGAGTGAATGTAATTTAGGCCGAGAGAGAGACAGAGAGGCCAAAGCATGTATGCTTTACAAAGGCAGCACTCATGCTGCTGTGGCTTCCGGCTCAGTCAAGGTAGAGCCTCTGGGTCCAGGAAAGGACTGTGGATAGGTGAGAGTCACCAGTGAAGGCTCTCCCCGTAGGGCAAGACTGGAGATCAGCTGCTTGGGTGCAAGCCCTACCACATTCAATTGTTAGGTGTATGGCCTCGGAAATAACGAGTTTCTCTGCCTCAGTTTCCTCAGTGTGACAGGCAGCACTGTGTAGTAGTGGCAAGAGTGGGATTTGGCTAAGAGTTGAGCTTACTAAAAGGATATGATATGAGCTTAGCATGGTCAAGGTTCTTTGTTCAATTGCTGGTGCCAAGTCGAAGCAAATGGACATGGACTTGAGCCAGACCGCATGGTTCAAACTGCAGGTTTTCCTCTTAGCAGCATGATCGAGGGCAAATTACTTAACCTTCTGTGCCTCAGTTGTCTCGTCTGTACAATGGGGACACTAAGAGTCTCTCCCTCCTATGATCACGCAGGTGGAAAGGGAGTCACGCACACAGAAACTCCGGGCACAGAGTTCTCTGGTATGCAGTGCTATGACGGTGACCTTTGCCAACAGCTGTGCTCACTGGAGGAGGGAAGGGTCAGACCCGGCCTAAAGCAGAAGGCTCTAGTTCCTGCTCTCCCCAAGTCTGTGGCCAGCTCCAAACTGTTGTTTGATTAGCCAGATCAAATAAAAACAGAGAGCGGCCAGCTGCTCCCCTGCCAGTCACCAGGGACCTCTGGATCTTGTGAACCTACTCTGGGCCTGGTTGCTAAGGGACTTTGGAGTGCAGTGACGGAAGCAGCACTCCTGAGGAGATACAACCCCCTTCCTCCCGCGGCTACTGTCTTCTTGTTGGACTTTCTGGGTGGAAGCGCCATTCAGAGACAGAGGCTCCAGGAGAACAGGGATGCTGGTTGCTGGGACGTGGGGGGGGGGGGGGGGAGGCTTTCTGTCCGGTCCCCCCCCCCATCCCCCCCCCCCAGAAGCTGGGCTCTTACCGATTCGAACTCTCCATGAACAGGAGCTTCGGAAATAGGAGTAGAGGACTGGCTGAGGAGAGAGAGGATGAGGGTGGGCATTAACTTAGGCTTGGGTTTCTGGCCGTAGGGGCCTGCTGGAAGCAGGCACCAGCCCCCAGGCAAGAGGCTCTAAGCAGCAGTTTCTTGCACTGGGACTCCGTACTGGGGCATGCACCTCGGCAAACCAGGCTTGTCTTGGGTCCTGGTTATACTATGAGTTCCTGAGGTACAAGTGTCGCTCCAGAGGAAGCAGCTTTCAAGTGCTAGCTAGCCTTCCTTACCTTGGCAGTCATCGTGCTGTTGCCTCCCGAGGAATGTCTTCTCTCAGAGAGCTGTGAGGCAAGGGGAGGAACCCAAAGGGGTGGGTCCCAGGAGCCAATGGGAAAGCAGGCTAAACAGGCCCCAGAGGATCTGGACTCTGGTCAGAAAGGGTATTTTTTCATCTTGTGGGAGGTTTCTTTTGTTCTTGGTTGGGGCAAGTTTGGCAATCAGGCATACAATGTAGCCTGGCTCTGAGGTAAGACGGTCTATGGTGAAATGAGCTCAAAGTGGACAGACTCAGAGTTCAGACCTGGGTCAGGAAGCAGCGGAGTGTGACTGTGACAAATCCCTGCTTTCTCTGTTCTTCAGCTCCTCTGTTTATAAAACAAAAGGCCACCCTAAAGTGATGACCGAAGTTCCTTTCGCCCCTGGTAGAGACCAGGCTTCTGCTTTATTGATGCTCTGCTGTCTGTCACCTTGAAGCTCCATTCTCAGATGGCCTCATAAGAATAGATGGCAGACATACCCATTTGTCCAAAGGTGAGGTTGCGAGCTGGAGGCTCACAAGGGCCCTGTCTGTTCACAGTACCAATGGCCCCTCCCTTATGAGTGTTCTACTTAACAACTTTTCGACCTTATAATGATGAGAAAGTGATACGGATTTGGTTTAGAAACTGCACTTTAAATTGTGAGTTTGGGGCAGTGGCATTTAGCTACAGCTTGGTGACCGTGGGCTGGTTATCAGGGTTACTGTGAGACATTGACCGTGAGAGAGTGGCAAATATGATTGGAATCGCTGAAGAATGCCTTGTGTAATGTGTGTTATACACTGACTGTACCAAGGGTGACCAGAGCCATGGTAACCGCTACTACTCTCCCTATGGTCCTTAAGGAGAAAACCAAATCTCTTAGGTAATTTCTGTTCTTATCTAGTGGTAACTATACACCATAGTCTTAAACTTCAGGTTATGCCTTCAAAGACTTCCAGTGGACGCCTAAAACCATGTACTACCCAAACCCCTTATCTAGTATTTTTTTTTCTTATAAATCACCTTAGTTTCTTTTCCTGTTGCTATGATAAAATACCCCGACAAAGGTAGCCCAAAGAAAAATGGTTTATTTTGGCTTATAATTCAAGATACAGTCCATCATGGGGGGGGGAGGGGTCGATTAAGACAGTAGCCTGAAACAGCTGGTACTACCATATCCATAGCAGAAAAACAGAACAGTGAATGTGTATTGCTGCTCAGCTAACTTCTCCCTTTTTCTGGGCCCAGACCCAATCCAGTGTGTCACCCTCCCACGTCAATTAATCTGATAAAGATAATCCTTTACAGATATGGCCGGCGGTTAGCCTAATTTAGAAACTCTCTCAAAAGTGTGTCTGGAGGCTGGTCTCCTAATGTGAGCCTAGATCCTTTCAAACTGACACCAACCATCACATACATACAAACATACATACCTAAGGTTTAATTTATAAATTAGACACGATAAGAGATTACCAATAATAGAGAATAGTTTTAATAATTTACTATGACTTACTATAATAAGATTGCTGAGATCGCTCCGTGAGCCTTGAGGCCAACAGTATGTAGAACAAGGGTTACTCACACAAGCACTGTATTATCTGGGCAGCCTAACCACTAAAGCATCTATTAAGTGGCTAACAGGTGGGTAGTGTACATAGCATGGATATACTAGACAAAGGGGCAATTCACTGCCCTCTGCTGTGTGAGATTTCACCACACCATTCAGAAAGGCTTGCCATTCAAAACTTTGTCTCTGAAAGTTTCCAGGTAAACCAAGGTTGACCACAGATAAGGAAATCATGGGAAGAAAAATAACAGCTAAGCACCAACTGCAAACCATCCAGTGATGTTTGCATTTGCACAGTTACATCTTAATATCAAGTAGAATGTCCATTTAATCAGCGCACCTGGAAGAACTGTGTTTCCAACTCAAATATGCATTTTGATTATTCTGGCAATTTTAAATTTATTTGCAGTTTTGCAGTTGTGGGAGATTCAGCCCATGCTAGGTGCTACTTCAGAGCTACACACACCCCCAGCTGTTTTTATATCATTTCTTACATGATTAAAATTCCGAAAATCACATCTGTATGTGGAAAATCTACACAATATTAACCTGATGCAGTGTCTGTTGTATCTAATGTACCACCTCCCCACACAACGGGCCTCAAACTTTATGCATGAAACTCAACAGAGTCGCCTATAAAATATTCTCAACCCCATTCCACCAATGGCTTAAATACACTGGACTAGAGAAGTACGATTTAAACCAGGGAGGCGCCAGACGCGACTTGGAAGGCGAAGGCAGGAGAGTCGGGAGTTCAAAGTCAGGTTGGGCTACATAACAAGACCTTGTTTCCTAAAACCAAACCAACAAAACAAAGACAAAATTAAAGACCTGGGAAGCCACCCCAAGTGATAAATGTTAACGACGGAAAGAGTCACATC